>JARQOD010008797.1:0-34103 GCA_033576555.1 Oophaga sylvatica
TGTTATGTACGGTAGCTGAGGAGTGCAGGTAAAAAAGGAATACACCAGAGCAGTTGGAATCTATGAGATTGCAGTACCCTGACTAACCACCGCAACTAGAGGCAGCCGTGGAGCGTTCCTACGTTGGTCCTAGACGCCTCGTCACAGCCTGAGAAACTAACTACACCTAAAGATAGAAATAGGAAAGCTATCTGCCCCGGAGCAGAACCCCAAAGATAATAGAAAGCCCCCAAACATGTAATGGCGGTTAGACAAGAGGAAATACTGACACAGAAAGAAAATAGTATGAGCAAACGCTGGGGCCCAAACTATCTAAATAGAAAAGGACAGGAAGGGTACTTACTGCAATCCAGAAAACCCTGAAAAAACACCAACTCTACTAATTTCAAAATCACCTGAGATCACACGACCTCTACCACCTAAATTAGTTCTCTGGTGTAACAAAAAAACAGCAGCCACTGAAAAAAACTGAAAAAGCAAAAGTACAAAACACAGTGGCTGGACTAAACTGAGAGGGCAAAAGCCCCCGGAGGGGACCCAGAAGGCCCCCACAGAAGTGCAGGACAAAATGCAAAAATATAGCAAAAACACAAAATAAGAAATTGTCTTATCTGATAGCAGGAGATGCAGACACGACACAGCAGGCTACAAGGGAAACTGGAAAGAAGGATTCAGACCAGAACAATTGATCACCGGCAACCCTGATGGGAAAATGACTCCCTTATATAAGACCAATCAGTAACACCTGATTCCCAGTCCTCACAATCCTCACTAGTACCGCTTGTAACCACCAGAGGGAGCCTCTGCTCAGAACTCATCTCAAACCCATTCACAACAGTACCCCCCCCTTGAGGAGGGTCACCGAACCCTCATTTGAGCAACCAGGTCGGTCAGGATGAGTTCTATGATACGCACGGATAAGTCTCCTAGCATGGATGTCCGAAGCAAACACCCAAGAATTGTCTTCCTGACCATAACCTCTCCATTTAACCAAATACTGGAGTCTTCGTCTAGAAAAACGAGAATCCAATATTTTCTCAACCACATACTCCAGATTGCCCTCAACCAAAACAGGTCAGGAGGCACAGCAGCAGGAACCACTGGCTCAACAAACCTCTTCAACAAGGACTTGTGGAACACGTTATGGATCTTAAATGTCCCTGGAAGAAGCAAACGAAAAGAAACAGGATTAATAATCTCCATGATCTTATAAGGTCCAATGAACCTAGGCTTAAATTTAGGAGATGCTACTCTCATAGGAATATTCTTTGAGGACAACCAGACCAAGTCCCCCACTTTAAACCGAGGACCATCAGTCCTATGCCGGTTAGCAAACCGCTGGGCCTTCTCCTGAGAGAGGACAACCTCTCCACTACCTGGTCCCAAATCTGCTGCATACGCTCAACAACAGAGTCAACACCTGGACAGACAGAAGCCTCCGTCTGTCCTGAAGAAAATCGAGGTGAAACCCAGAATTACAGAAAAACGGAGACATCAAAGTGGCAGAGCTAGCCCTATTATTAAGAGCAAACTCAGCCAAAGGCAAAAAAGAGACCCAGTCATCCTGATCAGCAGACACAAAGCATCTTAGATAAGTCTCCAATGTCTGGTTTGTTCTCTCAGTTTGACCATTGGTCTGAGGATGAAATGCCGAGGAGAAAGACAATTGAACACCCAGTTTAGAACAAAAAGTCCTCCAAAATCTGGAAACAAACTGGACTCCTCTGTCAGACACAATGTTCTCAGGAATGCCGTGTAAACGAACCACGTGCTGAAGGAACAACGGCACCAATTCAGAGGAGGAAGGCAACTTAGGTAATGGCACAAGATGTATCATTTTGGAAAACCTATCACAAATTACCCAGATGGTGGTCATTCTCTGAGAAACAGGAAGATCGGAAATGAAATCCATAGAGATATGGGTCCATGGTCTCTTGGGCACAGGCAATGGCATCAACAAACCACTAGAGCGAGAGCAAGGCTTGGAGCGAGAGCAAGTCCCGCAGGACTGCACAAATTCCCTGACATCGCGAGACAAGGTAGGCCACCAAAAGGACCGACTAACCAAGTCTCTGGTACCAAAAATTCCGGGATGCCCAGCCAATGCGGAACAATGAATCTCAGACATCACACTCTTTTTCCATTGGTCCGGGACAAACAATTTTCCAACAGGGCAGCGCTCGGGCCTATCCTCCTGACACCCCTCCAGAGCAAGTCTCAAATTGGGCGAGATGGCGGAAAGAACTACACCCTCCTTCAAAATAACAGAGGGATCAGATAGCTCAGGAGAGTCCGCAAGGAAACTCCTCGAGAGGGCATCCGCCTTAACATTCTTAGTGCCAGGAAGAAAGGAAACCACAAAATTAAAACGTGTGAAAAACAAGGCCCACCTGGCCTGTCTAGGATTGAGTCGCTTGGCAGATTCCAGATAGACCAGATTCTTATGGTCCGTAAGGACCACCACCTGATGTTTGGCTCCCTCCAGCCAATGTCTCCACTCTTCAAAAGCCCACTTCATGGCCAATAACTCCCGATTACCCACGTCATAATTACGTTCAGTAGGAGAAAATTTTCGAGAGAAAAAGGCACAAGGGTTACTTTTAGAGGTCTCTGGATCTTTTTGGGACAAAACGGCACCTGCCCCAATTTCAGAGGCATCAACCTCCACCTGAAATGGCAGAGAAACATCAGGCTGCCGTAGAACAGGAGCAGAAGTGAATCTCTGCTTAAGTTCCTGAAACGCAGAGACTGCCTCAGGAGGCCAATTCACCACATCAGAACCCTTTCTGGTCAAATCAGTTAATGGTTTAACAATAACCGAGAAATTACCAATAAATTTACGATAAAAATTGGCAAAACCCAAAAATCTCTGAAGAGCCTTTAATGAAGTAGGTTGGACCCAATCACAGATGGCCTGAACCTTGACCGGGTCCATTTCAATAACAGATGGGGACAAAATGAATCCCAGAAATGAGATCTTTTGTACGCCAAAAAGACACTTTGATCCCTTCACATACAGAGCATTCTCTCTCAAAATCTGGAATACAGTTCGAACATGTTTCACATGAGAGTCCCAGTCATTAGAAAAAATCAAGATATCATCCAAATAAACAATCAGAAACTTGTCCACAAAATCCCTGAAAATGTCATTCATGAAGGACTGGAAGACGGAAGGAGCATTAGTGAGCCCAAAGGGCATCACAAGGTACTCAAAATGCCCTTCAGGGGTTTTAAATGCCGTCTTCCATTCATCCCCGTGCTTAATGCGAATAAGGTTATACGCCCCCCTGAGGTCAAGCTTGGTAAACCAAGTAGCGTTTTTCACCCTGGAAAACAGGTCAGAAATCAAGGGTAACGGGTATTGATATTTCACAGTAATATTGTTCAAGAGACGATAATCAATACACGGCCTTAATGAACCATCTTTTTTGGCCACAAAGAAAAAACCGGCACCTAAGGTGAAGAGGATGGTCTGATATGACCCTTCTCCAATGATTCCTTGATATAAGACCGCATAGCGTCATGTTCAGTACAGACAAGTTAAAAAGGCGACCTTTAGGGAATTTACTACCCGGCACTAATTCAATAGCGCAGTCATAGCTCCTATGGGAGGCAAGGATGCAGATTTACTTTCGCTAAACACATCAGAAAAATCAAACAAAAAGTCAGGAACATCCTCAGCCTGGGGGGAGGCAGAAAAAACAGGAGTGTTGGTATTAACACATTGGCAGCCCCAACTGGTTACAGACACAGATTTCCAATCCAAAACAGGATTATGAGACTGTAACCAAGGGAAACCCAGCACGATAATGTCATGCAGATTATATAGAACCAAAAATTTGCAGCACTCCTGGTGATCAGGTTCAACCCTCATTATCACCTGAGTAGAAAACTGGGGTTTATTCTCAGCCAAAGGGGTAGAATCGATCCCCAGTAAGGGAATAGACTTCTGTAGGGGTATCAAGGGAAACCCACAACGTTTAGCAAAATCATAATCCATCAGGTTAATAGCTGCTCCAGAATCAACGAAAGCCTGAGCAGAAAATGAGGACAGAGAGCATATCAGAGTGACAGTTAATAAAAACTTAGTCTGAACACTACCCAAGACAACTGAGCGTGCAAAATGTCTTCCCCGCTTAGGGCAGACTGAAATAGCATGAGAGGCATCACCACAGTAGAAACATAACCCATTGCGCTTTCGAAACTCATGACGCTGTGCCCCAGACACCACTCCATCACACTGCATGGGCTCAGCAGCTGGCTCACAAGGCAACACCACTCCACGCATACTTCTCCGCTCACGCAAACGTCTGTCAATTTGAATCGCTAATGACATAGAATCATTGAGACCAGAGGGGACAGGGAATCCCACCATAACATCCTTTACATTATCCGACAGACCCTTCCGGAAAAGGGCCGCCAAAGCGTCGTCATTCCATTTGGTCAGGACTGCCCACCTACGGAATCTCTGACAGTATAACTCAGCGTCATCAAGCCCCTGATTTAATGCCAACAAGGCTTTTTCAGCTTGATCAGTGACATTAGGCTCATCGTACAATAACCCCAAAGCCTGAAAAAACGCATCAACATCACTCAAAACAGGATCCCCAGGTATCAGGGAAAAAGCCCAATCCTGAGGATCGCCGCGCAGGAGAGAGATGATAATTTGAACCTGCTGCGCTGCGTTTCCTGAGGACTTAGATTTTAAGGCAAAAAACAATTTACAATTATTTTGAAATTCTGAAACTTAGCTCGATCCCCTAAAAACAAATCTGGCATGGGATCCTAGGTTCCACAACAGGCAACCTAGCAAGATATGCAGCAATACTCTGAACCTCAGTGGCAAGCTGATCCACACGGCCAGACAACTGTGCAAACTCCATTGGGAGAAAAGATCCTCCCCAGCACCCAGAGATACAGAGGAAAAAAAAAAAAAAAAAATGCAACAAACAGAAAAATATCTCTGACAACTTTTCTTCCTTCAAAATATTTTTTCCCTTCTGTGAGTACCATACAATTTTATGGCCGGTGATACTGTTATGTTACGGTAGCTGAGGAGTGCAGGTAAAAAAGGAATACACCAAGCAGTTGGAATCTATGAGATTGCAGTACCCTGACTAACCACCGCAACTAGAGGCAGCCGTGGAGCGTTCCTACGTTGGTCCTAGACGCCTCGTCACAGCCTGAGAAACTAACTACACCTAAAGATAGAAATAGGAAAGCTATCTGCCCCGGAGCAGAACCCCAAAGATAATAGAAAGCCCCCAAACATGTAATGGCGGTTAGACAAGAGGAAATACTGACACAGAAAGAAAATAGTAGAGCAAACGCTGGGGCCCAAACTATCTAAATAGAAAAGGAAGGAAGGGTACTTACTGCAATCTCAGAAAACCCTGAAAAAACACCAACTCTACTAATTTCAAAATCACCTGAGATCACACGACCTCTACCACCTAAATTAGTTCTCTGGTGTAAAACAACAGCAGCCACTGAAAAAACTGGAAAAAGCAAAAGTACAAAACACAGTGGCTGGACTAAACTGAGAGGGCAAAAGCCCCCGGAGGGGACCCAGAAGGCCCCCACAGAAGTGCAGGACAAAATGCAAAAAATAGCAAAAACACACAAAATAAGAAATTGTCTTATCTGATAGCAGGAGATGCAGACACGACACAGCAGGCTACAAGGGAAACTGGAAAGAAGGATTCAGACCAGAACAATTGATCACCGGCAACCTGATGGGAAAATGACTCCCTTATACAAGACCAATCAGTAACACCTGATTCCCAGTCCTCACAATCCTCACTAGTACCGCTTGTAACCACCAGAGGAGCCTCTGCTCAGAACTCATCTCAAACCCATTCACAACAGTGAGCACTTTGAACCTCCAAGTGCTTCACAGAAGTTTATAACATAGAACAGTGAAAATAAAAAATCATATTTTTTCCACAAAAACAATCTTTTCACCCCAATTTTTATTTTCCCAAGGGTAACAAGACCCCAAAAGTTTTTGTGCAATTTGTCCTGAGCATTCTGATACCCCATATGTGGGGTAAACCACTTTTTTGGTGCACGGCAGAGGTTGCAAGGGAAGGAGCGACATTTGACTTTTTCAACGCAGAATTGGCTGGACGCCATGTCGCGTTTGTAGAGGCCCTGATGTGTCTAAACAGTGGAAACCCATCACAAGTGACCCCATTTGGAAACTAGACCCCCTAAGGAACTTATCTAGATGTGTGGTGAGCACTTTGAACCTCCAAGTGCTTCACAGAAGTTTATAACATAGAACAGTGAAAATAAAAAATCATATTTTTTTTCCACAAAAACAATCTTTTCACCCCAATTTTTTATTTTCCCAAGGGTAACAAGACCCCAAAAGTTTTTGTGCAATTTGTCCTGAGCATTCTGATATCCCATATGTGGGGTAAACCACTGTTTGGGTGCAAGGCAGAGCTTGGAAGGGAAGGAGCGCCCGTTTGACTTTTTCAGCGCAGAATTGTCTGGACTCATGTCGTGTTTGTAGAGGTCCTGATGTGTCTAAACAGGGGAAACCCCCACAAGTGACCCCATTTTGGAAATTATACCCCCTAAGGAACTTATCTAGATGTGTGGTGAGAACCTTGAACCTCCAAGTGCTTCACAGAAGTTTATAACATAGAACCGTGAAAATAAAAAATCATATTTTTTCCACAAAAACGATCTGTTTACCCCAATTTTTATTTTCCAAGGGTAACAAGACCCCAAAAGTTTTTGTGCAATTTGTCCTGAGCATGCCGATACCCCATATGTGGGGGTAAACCACTGTTTGGGGCCACGGCAGGGCTTGGAAGTGAAGGAGCGCCGTTTGACTGTTTCAAACCAAAATTGGCTGGAATTGAAATTGGACGCCATGTCGCGTTTGGAGAGCCTAAACAGTCGAAAACCCCCACAAATCACACCATTTTGGAAACTAGACCCCTTAAGGAACTTATCTAGATGTGTGGTGAGCACTTTGAACCCCCAAGTGCTTCACAGAAATTAATAAACGTAGAGCCGTGAAAATAAAAAATAAATTTTTTTCCTCAAAAATGATTCTTTAGCCCGCTATTTTTTTATTTTCCCAAGGGTAACAGGAGAAATTGGACCCAAAAAGTTGTTGTGCAATTTTTCCTGATACGCTGATACCCCATATGTGGGGTGAAACCACTGTTTGGGCGCATGGGAGTGCTTGGAAGGGAAGGAGCGCCATTTTGTAATGCAGACTTTGATGGAATGTTCTGCGGGCGTCATGTTGTTTTTGCAGAGCCCTTGATGTACCTAAACAGTAGAAACCCCCTGCAAGTGACACCATTTTGGAAACTAGACCCCCCAAGGAGCTTATCTAGATGTGTGTGAGCACTTTGAACCCCCAAGTGCTTCACAGAAATTTATAAACGCAGAGCCGTGAAAATGAAAAAATCATTTTTTTTCTCAAAAATATTTTTTTTTAGCCAGCATTTTTGATTTTCCCAAGGGTAACAGGAGAAATTAAATGCCAAAATTGGTGTGCAATTTGTCCTGAGTACGCTGATAACCCCATATGTTGGGGTAAACCACTGTTTGGGCGCACGGCAGGGCTCGGAAGGGAGGGAGCGACATTTGACTTTTTGAAAGCCACGTCGTGTTTGGAGACCCCCTGATGTGTCTAAACAGTGGAAACCCCCCACAAGTGACCCCATTTTGGAAACTAGACACCTTAAGGAACTTATCTAGATGTGTGGTGAGCACTTTGAACCCCCAAGTGTTTCACAGAAATTTATAAACGCAGAGCCGTGAAAATGAAAAATCATTTTTTTCTCAAAAATGTTTTTTTTTAGCCAGCTATTTTTTATTTTCCCAAGGGTAACAGGAGAAATTAGAACCCCAAAATTGGTGTGCAATTTGTCCTGAGTATGCTGATACCCCATATGTTGGGGTAAACCACTGTTTGGGCGCACGGCAGGGCTCGGAAGGGAGGGGCGACATTTGACTTTTTGAAAGCCACGTCGTGTTTGGAGACCCCCTGATGTGTCTAAACAGTGGAAACCCCCCACAAGTGACCCCATTTTGGAAACTATACCCCTTAAGGAACTTATCTAGATGTGTGGTGAGCACTTTGAACCCCCAAGTGTTTCACAGAAATTTATAAACGCAGAGCTGTGAAAATAAAAAATCATTTTTTTTCTCAAAAATGATTTTTTTAGCCAGCTATTTTTTTATTTTCCCAAGGGTAACAGGAGAAATTAGAACCCCAAAATTGGTGTGCAATTTGTCCTGAGTACGCTGATACCCCATATGTTGGGGTAAACCACTGTTTGGGCGCACGGCAGGACTCGGAAGGGAGGGAGCGCCATTTGACTTTTTGAACGCCACGTCGTGTTTGGAGACCCCCTGATGTGCCTAAATAGTGGAAATCCCTCAATTCTAGCTCCAACCCTAACCCCAACACACCCCTAACCCTAATCCCAACCCTAAATCCTAAACCTAAATCCCAACCCTAATTCCAACCCTAACCTTAATTGTAACCCTAACCCAAAATTTAACCCTAACCCTAATTGTAACCTTAACCCTAATTATAACCCTAATTATAACCCTAACCCTAAGGCTAGGTTTATTTTGCGTTTTACCAGCCCGTTCAACACATAGCGTTGACGGGCTGGTAACGGTATAGCATAACACGATCGCGTTATGCTATACCCGCTAGCGCAAGGAATCAGCAGATATTCATCTGCGCTAGCGTGACGGAGCCCAGACTCTGCAGCCCGCGTCCGGGGCTCCGTCACTGAATGATGGCACGTCGCAAACGCATCCCGCCTTTACGGTATGCGTCGCGATGCGCCTCAAATGGGGGTGAATGGCAGCGTTAACGGACTGCGTTACACCGCGTTATACCGCGGTTTGAAAACGCAGTCCGTCTAACGGACTGCCATAACGCAGTATGAACCCAGCTTAACCCTAACGCTAATTATAACCCTAACCCTAATGCTAACCCTAACCCTAATGCTAACCCTAACCCTAATTATAACCCTAACCCTAATTAAAACCCTAACCCTAATTATAACCCTAACCCTAACAGAAAAATGAAAATAAATATAATTTCTATTTTTATTATATGTCCCTAACTAAGGGGGTGATAAATGGGGGGGTTTTATGTACTGTTTTTTTTATTTTGATCACTGTGATAGTTTATCACAGTGATCAAAATGCACTTTTATGAGAATGAATGAAATCATTTTTGAATCTGCCGCCAAGCAATCGGCGGGCGCACTGCGCATGCGCCCGCCATTTTTTTTTTTGCAGGAAGAAGACCCGGGATCCTGGGCCTGCGGGAGGACGGAGGACACCGGTAAGTAAAACGGGGGGGCAAATCGGGGGACCGGGGGACCCTCATTTTCTCCCCTCTGATGTGCGATCACAACAGAGGGGAGAGAAATCATTTTTTTTTTTTTTTTGCGATCGCATCTATGCTTGCATAGATGCGAATCGCAACACCGGATGGGTGAATACCGACCCGATCATGTTCTCTGGGGTCTCGCTACCCCCGTAGCCGAGACCCCAGAGAAATTTTGCCCATCCCCCCAGGACACAGCGGCACATAGCGGCGGGCGCACTGAGCATGCGCCCCCATTTTCTTCATCGCGCCGGCCCCGGGGGACACCGGAGGGCCCTGGGCCACATACAGGACATCGGGGGCCACATGGGGTCCCCGGGGACCCTTTTTCTCTGTCCTCTGATGTCCGATGACATCAGGGGACAAAGAAATTAAATGACACAACTTTTTTTTTTTTGTTGTTGCGGTTTGCCGTTATAGGGTTAATAAGGGCGATCGCAACATCGTGTCGGTAAAAACCGACCCGATTCATGTTCTCTGGGGTCTTGGCTACCCCCGGTAGCCGAGACCCCTGGGAAAATGCGCCTCTGGGGGCGCTATTCACTTTTTCCACAGCGCCGTTAATTAACGGCGCTGTGGTTTAAGTACCCTTAATGACCGCCGTTAAAAGCGTATCGGCGGTCTTTAAAGGGGGTTAAACTTCTTGCTATTCATGTTTTTGTTACATTACTCATATTTGTTATTATTAAACTAATTAATCTTCTTTCATATTCAAATTCTTCATCTTCTTCCTTTTTCATCTTCTTCATCATATTCTTATTTGTGACAGAGATTCCTGTACTTGTAATCTGTAAAAGTATGAATTGTTCATCCTTCTGTTTTGCTGTCACAAAAGATTTAAATTACAACAGTTTTTTGTCCGTGTTCAGTTTAGCCTGCAGCAGCAGCAGGCATTTTCCAGGGGCACCACGAGGAGGAACGGACTCACCCCCATACACTGCTTAGTCTTCTTCTGCTTAGAATTTAGAGCATATATTTTGCTCTTCATTTTGGTCTTATCTTCATGTTCTTCTGCTTTTTGATCTTTTGCTTATTGTTCTTCTGTCTCTTGTTCTGTATCTTGTAGTTTGTCTTAACCTTCTTTGTCCTGTTGGTGATCTTCTTCTGGGTAATCTTTTATTTTTTCTTTGTATGGTGTTCAGGCTGGTTGGCTTCATGCTCGTCGTCCTTGTTGTCGTCATCTTCTTCTGGGTGGTCTTTAAGGTCGTCTAATTTCCGAGAAACAGCTGACGTTACTGGAACCCTGACGGGTATCAGATGGAGCAAGAGACAATGGAAGTAACGAGGACCAGCTGACTGTGCTGGAACCCGGACGGGTAGCAGAAGGAAAAGAGGCAATGTCACAACTGAGTACCAGCTGACGTTAACTGTGACACGGTTACTAAGCAGGAGGTACCTGTGCTCCAAAGCACTACCAAAGGACCAGCAGACGTTGCTGGAACTCGGATACGGAGATGGAGGCACCTAGGCCAAAAGCACTGGGGAGAACCACTTGACGGTACTGGTCCCCGGACGGGTAGCAGAAGGAAAAGAGGCAATGTCACAACTGAGTACCAGCTGACGTTACTGTGACATGGTTACTAAGCAGGGAGTACCTGTGCTCCAAAGCACTACCAAGGACCAGCAGACGTTGCTGGAACTCGGATACGGAGATGGAGGCACCTAGGCCAAAAGCACTGGGGAGAAACCACTTGACGGTACTGGACCCCGACGGGTAGCAGAAGGAAAAGAGGCAATGTCACAACTGAGTACCAGCTGACGTAACTGTGACACGGTTACTAAGCAGGAGGTACCTGAGCTCCAAAGCACTACCAAGGACCAGCAGACGTTGCTGGAACTCGGATACGGAGATGGAGGCACCTAGGCCAAAAGCACTGGGGAGAACCACTTGACGGTACTGGACCCCGGACGGGTAGAAGAACGCACCCATGAAAATGTAAGTTGACAGTACGCAAGCCGTCCGCAGTTACCAAATCACACATCCTACAGTGGGTGCTTATCCTATTGTCACAATGGAAACGCCTTTATTTACTTATCCACAGCACACATAGGAATCACCTAAACTGCAGGCACCATAGATCGGCTAACCCAATGCAACACGACAGCACAACTTATTGGAGGATAATTGACGTTCACACTGCCAGGAAACAGCTGTCGTGCGTAACCAGGCTGGCCAGGAGTCAGTACCCCTGCCAATTACTTACGACAACAAATGCGTGTTTTTAGCCCGGGAGTAGAGTTCAGGGTAGAAAGATAAACTAACAGAGAAAAGGAAAAACGTTCCCAAACAGTTTATTTAATCTAAAACGGACAGGCAAATTCAGGTGAGATCCATGCCTGTTCATTTTCAAAAAAGAAAGCCGGTCTCCATTCCTGGGGAAAAGTCGCATGCGACAGTCTGTTACTACACAACCCTGCACACTAAAGACACGCTCAATAATACACTGGCACAGGGCAAGCCAGCACCTCCAATCATACTGGCTAAGCTCGGCCATGAAATCCAACTTAGAGACCCAAAATTTGAAAGGGGAAGAGGCATCTGGAGTACACTTAGAGGGAAAGCCAAGTAGTCTGTCACCATTTTTACGGAAACTTTCTTCCTGGATGAGCCTCTCGATGGTGTAGACCTTGCTGGCGCTTTCACAAAAAATTTGCCACATTTGTAACATGCAGTTTCTTCCCCTGTGCAAAGCCCTGCTTCTCTCCCCTTGTTGTAAGGTGTCTACACTCCCGATGCACAGAGCTGCTTTGTAAAACATAGCAGCAGCAGCAGGTCTCTCGGCTGGAATTTACAACAGTAGGATTGCACCAGTGTGTCTTGGTACTCCTGCATTTACGGTCCCCCTTTTACCGGTTTTTATGAGGGGGTTTTTAATTGTCCCGGTAGCGAGGGTCTAGGAGGGTGTACACCCAAAAATCTGACGTGCTGAAATGTGGGCGATGCGGGGGGTCGTTTCTCGGCACTGAAGCATGAAAAAACCATGTGCTGTAAATCCCAAATGGCCAA
Organism: Oophaga sylvatica; assembly: GCA_033576555.1. Lineage (NCBI taxonomy): Eukaryota > Metazoa > Chordata > Amphibia > Anura > Dendrobatidae > Oophaga > Oophaga sylvatica. The sequence goes on from JARQOD010008797.1 coordinate 12,393, forward strand.
CAAAGGCTGTCCTCTGGAAGAGGCGTCATCTCTGCCCCTCTGCATCACCCCCCCCCTCGCTCTACATATGACTACAGCGTTGTGTACCTCCCTCTGTAGGGGTTTCTTCCTCCTCCATTGACTCCTCCTCCTCCTCATCCTCCTCACAAAGTGGCCCCCGCCCCGCCCTTTGTGAGGAACCCTTGCATGAGTCCAAAGGGAATTAATTTGGGACTCCCCATCCCCCCTCTTCCCAAAACCCCCTTTCCTTTAGGGGTTTTCAGTGATTTCTGAAACGGGGAATGGGGACGTCATCTGACATGCATCATCTGCCTCGCCAGAAGGGGGAGGAATAAAAGGGTCACAGACTGGTTTCCTGCAATCCTTGGATTTTGGGGAAAGAACAGAGGGGCCCCAGGCAAAATCGAAACCCCGGCTCCACCCCCTTAAACCCAATGGGCAGTGGGGGGAAAGAAACCTTCCCGGCCAGGGGAACGGCCACGCATCGGGGTCGGGGGCCCCCTGCTACTGGGGGGCTTTTAGTAGCGCTTTTTAAATTTGTTTCCCTCGAAAATTTTTTTGCAGAGCGGGGGAAGTACCTGCTGAAAAAAAATGGGCCCTTGGCCCACTTTTATATTGTGGCCCTCCCAATGCTAAAAAGTTCCAAAAACCCTTCATCTCCCCCAAACCTAAATTACAAGCTTTTCAAGGGACAGGATTTTTGAAAGCCAGCTTTCAAGCCTGTGCTCGGGGAAAGGTTTCCCCGAAAATGGCCGTCTTTTATTCCCATGCCTGTTTACCGAATGGCTGTTTTTTGTTCGGGAGTGTGACAAGCTGTGAACTTGCTGCAGGGGTTTGGAAAAACCCGTTTGTCTATGGAAAACCCGGAACCGGGGTTTTTCCCATGGAAATCCTGTGGGGAAGCCAAACCCAAAGGTGAGTGAGGGGCTGGGGGGGGAAAAGGGCCGAACATACCAAAAGATTGGGTGCGCTGTGGGTTGGCCTCCCATCCCCAGAGGGGCCCTTTGTAACCCACTCCCGTGCTTTGTCCATAAAAGTTTCCAAACATTTTTGTGGTATTCGGGTTTCCCTGATTTTTTTTACCTCTTTTAACTTTTTGTTTTACACAGTTTGAAAGAACATAGCAAATATCAGATACAAGTCTTTTAAAAAAAGGGCCCAAAGGCCAGTGCAAGACAGGGGAGCCCCAATTTTTTGACATTTTTAAGAGAACGCCCCAACAGGGCCAAACGGGGGAAAAACACAAGCGAATCTCAGCCTACCTCTCCCCCTTTTGTACTTTTTTGGGAAAAAATCCTTCCTCAGGCTGCTCCCACCCCCTTTTCCCTTTTGGGCCACCCAAATGGGGTTTCCGGGGACTTCATCATCCCCCACTCCCCCTCCCCCCAACACCTGCTCTTTGGATGGCCCTGGGCGAACCTTTCCCTCCACAAAACCTTTGGCACCCTGAGTCTCATAAACCCTCATAAGATGCGTTCGCGGTGTGCTGCCCAAAACGGCACTGGCTCACCCCCCTTTTCCAATTGAAAAGACCAGCTGTTGCGAAACACTGCAAACCCCCCTCTTCTAAAATTTTCAAAAGCGCTTGCCTTTGCCCTGTTTGCAGCCAACAAAAATTTCTGAGAACAGAAAGAAACTCAGCGGCCTCCAGAAACAGAACTCTCTACTGCCGGGCAATTTGACAGGGGGGTTTAAACAGACAGATGTTGCTAAACCAGTGTTGTTTTCCGAGAGGGGTTTGGAAGGGAATTGAAGTCATGCTTTGGGGCTGCCACCCAAACCCAAAAAACCGGTTTTTAAAATTTGTTCTTCCCGCACGGGGGGGAAACCCGAGCCCTACCAAAGGGCGCAAAAAGGGAAACCCTTTTCCAGGGGAAAATTTTTGGGGGAGGGCTGGGGTCACGAGGGGGGCAGCAGCCACAGAACCCCAACGCCTCCCCCCGGGCTAAAAACCCAAAGGGCCCCCAAACCAGGGGCCCTTTACACACTGACTTCTTCATCTTGGTAGTTTGGGATAAAAAAGTCAAAAAAATTAAAAAGGCCTAAGTTTGGTTAAAACCGCAAGACTGAAGTGAACACTAAAAACCACAACTGTTCACAACCCTGTAAAAGGGCAACTCCTTTGTCTACTTCTAAGTTTTTGGAAACCCAAATGTATTGGAACGGATGGAAGCGCGCCCACACTAAAGATTAAAATTTTAAAGGGAATGGACAAAAACCAAATGGAGTTTAAATAAAAAGGATGGGGCACTGAGACCCGCCACAAAAGTACAAGAAAGCAGTTTTTGAACAATTTAAACGGAGCGGATGGCACTCAAAAAAATAAAAAACACAGACGAAGTGAACACTGAAACACAACTTTTTCACAATCTGAAAAAGGGCAAACCTTTGTCTACTCAAATAGTTTTTGGCAACCAATGTTTTGGGATAGGGAAAGGAAGCGCGTCACACTAATAAATTATTTTTTAAAAGGGAAATTTGGAGCAAAAACCAATTGGGTAAATAAAAAAGGGATAGGCACTGAAAACACGCCCAGCGAGGACAAGCAGCAGTGCTTGAACAATAACTGGAGCGTGATGTGCACCCCAAAAAAAAAAAAACCACAGACGAAGTGAACCTAAAACACAACTGTTCCAAATCTGTAAAAGGGAAACCCTTTGGTCTACTTCTATAGTGTTTGAAACCCAAAATTATGGGAAATACGAGGAAGCGCGCACACAAAAATTTTAAATTGCATGGACACAAGAATTACACGAAAAAAAAAAAAAAAAAGTCTTGAGTGACACGTGCAGATCCCCTACAGACAGCTTTTGCATGAAAGACAAACTGACCCGTCCCCTCACTCACACACCCTTGCAGAGCTTTTAAAAAACAACACTGCGGGAAAAAAGGAAAATTTTACACAGTTTTTGGTGCTAGCCTGCCAAACAGCACAAGTACACTAAATCGAAATCTCAAACTGTCCCCAAGTCAGCACAGAAACGTTCGGGCCCCTTTACTAATTCAAAAAAGCACAGGAAAACAAAAAATGGAGGCGGGGGGCCCTTTTTTTAAGTGCATTTTTTACATAAATCTTTTCATCCCAAAACACAGACATCCAAATAGTTAAATGACCGCAGCAGTACGGGATGTCCCACATTTTCTTGGGTTTTCCCCTTTGGGCTGACAAAATCACATTCCCCTCGCAAAAAATTTAGGGGAAACCTTCCGTTTCCGGGTTTTCCCCGATAAGACGAAAAAACAAAACAAAATAACGAAAGGTCGATACAAAAAAATTTTCCCGGCCGAAACCGAAAATTTGCAGTAACGTATCGCACAACACTTTTCTTTCTGTCCCCAAAAATCAAAATTTTAAAAGCCTTTAAAAAAAATGTCATTGTCTAAAAATTTGGTTACAAAAAAAACGCAGCTCGCCAAAACAAAAAACAAGCCCTCATATAAATCTGCTATCACTGTGCCCCGTTTTTTTATTAATTGAAAAATATTGCTCCCTTTAAATTAAAGTGAAGGGATTCTTTGGGGGGGGTTTCATCTGTTATGTTCCCTCGGAGTTTTAAAAGGGAAAACCCAATGTAATGTCACGTAGAGCGCCAAAAAATGGGGTCAAAAATTTTGTAAAATGTTTCCAATAAAGGTTTCTAACCAATAACCCCAAAAAAGCAAGCCCCCCTCAGATCGGCCCAACGTTATGGGAAAAAAATAGGGGTTCCCAAACATTACTGCTAGCACAAAACAAAATGGCTCCCTCCCCACCAAAAGAAATTCACAAATTCTCCGCTAACCAAACCTTTAGTCTTTGTTGTATTTTGGGTTGTTTAAATTATTTGCTAGGGTTTGGCTGAAAACCCCCCATTTTTAATTTATAGGGACTTTTTCCATCTATTTCAGGGCCCAAATGACACTTTTCCCCCCCCCTAGTGCGTTAAAAATAAAATCCATCCCTTTGGGAAATTTGGGTGAATACAGTGCCTTGCAAAAGTTTTTCGGCTCCCGGGAATTTTTCAATTTTTTCCCCTAAAAACCCAAAACGAGAACCCTGGAAAGAGCTAAAAAACTCTGCTCACAAACAAACTCCATCCAACCCACGAGTTTAGCTGTTTGCCAAAGAGAATGGGGGAAAAATTTCAGTCTCTAAAAGTACAAAACTGAAAGAGAAAATACCCCAAGCGAAATTGCAGCTTAACGCAGCAAAAAGGGGGCGCAAGAAAATTTAAATTAAAGGGGCCCAATTAATATTGTAACCCCCACTTTTCATTTTTTTTAAATTTTTACAAAAAATTTTAAAAAAACCCCTAAATTTCGTTCAACTTTACAATTGAAAACCCCCTTGTTGTTGATTTTTTCACCAAAAATTTAAAATTAGGTAACTTTATGTTTGGGAAAATGAAAAAAAGGGGGAAAAGGTTTTAAAAAATTTTCCAAAGGACTGAAAACTTTCGGCAAGGCAAATGTACACTAATTTGCTCCCCCTGTTTAGTTCCAAAAAAACAGGGCCCAAAAAACAATAAGAATAAAGATTTTTTTTGGGTTTGAAATAATTTGGGTCCTCAGCCATAAAATGAAATGTAGATTTTTCTTGGAGATTACTTTTTGTAAATTTTTTTTTCTAGCGCAAACCCACAGATCCTGATCGGAATAAGATCGGGGGCTTTAAAGGCAAATCCCAAAACCCTTTAACTCTTCATCATGTTTTCAAAACCCTTCCCGAACATTTTTTGCAGTGGGGGCTGTATACCCCCAAATTGGGTAAAGAGACCACTTTCTAATTTAAAAAATACTGCTGGCCCTGAAGAGGTTTAACAAGTTTTCAAAAAAGAGATTTGGTAGGGGGTAAAATGTCAAAGAAACTTTCCCCATGGAAAAACTAGAACCCTAAATTTTCCCCAACAAAACATTGCCAGAGGAACCCCATGGCCCCGCCAACCCCTTTTCTCCTCCCCAAAATTTCATTCTGGCATCATTTTTCCCTAAGGTTAAAAAAAAAAACAAAGGGGTAAACATTTCAAAAATTTATAATCCAATGTTTAGGCCTTTAAAAATACCCCAGCACCCTCAAAATTTTAAATTGGGAATACCCAAAAGAAAAAGGATTTGTGGGCCCAAATTTTAAAGAAACCCAAAAGATGAAAAACCGGAAAAAAATAATTTTTACATTTTTTTATAGTGCTCAGCATACATTTAGTACACCCTCTTTGAAAATAAAATTTTTTTAAAAATATTTCAAAACACAAGAACACTTTCAAAAAAAATTTAACAAGACTGAGTTTCATAAAAAAATTTTTAAAAACCCAAAAAAAGAAAAAAAGGTTTTTAAAAAATAATTTTCATTACAAAAAACTTTAGTTTTTACTCAAATTATTGAAACAAAAAAAATTACACCCCACCCTCAAAAAAAACCCCCATCAAGTATTTTGGATACCTTCATTATTTTTTAAAAAATTTTCCTAAGGGAAAAATCTATCTTTTTAATTCTTCAAGAACGACCTCTTTTATGCCTGGGGGAAGTGATGCTTAACTTTTCTCTTTTCAAAAATTTCCCCTTTGATTGTGAAATTTAGCTTAAAATTAGGGGTAAATGTTTAGCGGATACGAAACCCCAAGTATCCTGGGATTCGGCCGAATTAAACTGTATCGGACTTTCGAAATAGACTTTTGAAAATTCCCATAAATCGTAAAATACCGGAAAACGGGAATTTTCACTGTCCCCTGTGAGGGGTCCGTCGGTCGGGTCTTTCGGAGTCCCGCGCACTTTCCTGGGAAAAATCCCGGGGGTCACGGCCCCCGGACTTTTTTGATGGCCGCCATTTACTTTCCCCCCCGGGGTCACATGCGTAACCCTTTTTCCCCATTTAAAAGCATGACTGCGGGTAATTTCCCGGGCCCTAAAGCATCAGTCCGATGACGTCACCGGGCCCGGGAAAACAGGTTTAATTTGCTGTGGGTGCGCCGGGAAGAACGCCTCGCCGGTCATTCCATGTAGCAGAGCTGGATTGTCCCTGGGAAAAGTCGGGTTTCTATGACTTTCGTCCGGGCAGGGGAAAAATGTTGGTTTTTTTCTTTTCCTTTTTTTTTCAGGGGATCGAAGGCGTCGCAGAAAAAAAAAAGAAAAATAAAAGAAAAGAAAAATGGTTGTCTCTTTTTTTTCATTAAAAAACTTTTTCTTTCTGGGGTCCTTTTTTTTTTTCCCTTTAAAAAAAATTTGGGGTTAATAATGGAAAAAGGGGTCAAATTTACACCTCTTTCCCTTATTTAAACCGGGGTTTTTGTTCCCCCTGCAATCAACGGTGGGCCTTTTAAACCCCTTTTTTTACCCCCACTTGCCACCCGGGTCCCGGGGGAGTGGGAAAGCCGGGGTAAAAATGCCACAATTGGCCATTTATTTATGCCCAAATGTGGGGGTGCGTAGCCCGTATTATTTAGGGTTTTAGGGGCCCCAAAAACCATGGGGCCCCTTTGGAAAAGTTTTTTAAAAAACCAGGCCCCCAGCAGTCCCCCCATTTTTTAAATTGGCTGGTTTTAAAAAAAATAGGGGACCCCTACGCAGTTTTTTTTTTTTGAGGGGGTCCCCTATTTTTTTTTAACCAGCCAAGCTTTAAACAGACTTCTGTGGCCTGGTATTAAACCCGGCGGCAAGGTCCCCGGATAATTTGGGCCCTTAAACCCGCCAAAAACCCCGGCCCACACTGCTTTATCGGGTTGGTTTAAAAAAAATAGGGGGGACCCCACCCAATTTTTTTTTTTTGAGGGGAAACCCCTATTTTTTTTAACCCCGCAAAATAAGCAGACTGCTGTGGGCCGGTATTAAAAAAGGCTGGCAGCAGGGTCGGAAAGAGGCCCCCAGGAAAAACCGGGGAAAAACCCACGGTTTGGGGCCCCCCCCGCGTGGTGGGCCCGATTTTGGGAAAAGGGTAGGGCCGGGCAGAGGGGGGGGGCGGTGGGGGCCCCCGGGGGCCCCCCGCTCTGATTTGGGGCCCCCCCAAACCGGGGGGCTACGATACCGTTACATTTTGCGGCAGAGCCGGGAGAAACGCTCCCCGCTTTTGCCGCCCGGAAGGGAATGGGCCTGAACACGTTGGGGGGCCCCCGGGCCAGCAGGGGGCCCCCCCCCCCGCAACGAGGTCACTTTTATCGGGGATCCAGGGCCCTAAAGCCCCCCCCACCCCCAAAAGAGAGGAAGGAGCGAGCGCTCCTTCTCTCCCAAATCCCCCCCTCTCGTATGACAGCGGCGCAAAAACATCCCCAAGGGGCCCCCCTGGGCAGACGCCGGAAAGGGGGAACATGAACCACAGGAGCCGGGAGGGGAAAATTTTTTAAATTTTTTTTTTTTTTTAATGGGGGGCAGTCGAAATCCTGGCTGGAGAAGTCTCATGTCCCGTGTGGGCCCCCCGATTTTTAAAAAACTTTAAAAGTGAACAATTCCAATTTGAAAGAAAAATTAAACGGTAAGTCCATTATTTTGTACCTGTGCTGTAAAACTATAAATTCTGAAAGGGCGGTAAAATTTAAAAAACAGAACCCAAAAGGGGGGTAATATCAATATTTGGGGCTTTTTTTATATAATTTAATTTTTGGGCCCAAAACGCGGTCAATTTTCTGAAAGGTTTTCCGAAGAAGGGCCCCACTCAAAAGGGTTTTTCCCCCACTAAAACCAAAACCCCACTAAACCCCAGGCTCTTTTCCAAATCCCTTTTTTTTCCCCGCTCTCTGTTCTTTTCCCCCTTCCCCGCTCTCTGTTCTTTTTTCTCTCTGTTCCCTTTTTTTCTCTCTTTTCCTTTTTTTTTCCTCTCTTTTCTTTCTCTGTTTGTTCTTTCTCCCCGCTGCTCTTTCTTTTTTTTTCCTCAGTACCAGCCACGTGCCCTCATTCCCCGTCAGTGTGGGTCGCAGTGGGTAAAAGGGTTTCGCTTGGGCGAGGATATGGGTGTGATTAAACTGTGAAAAAGGGTGTTTCGGGGGGTGGCCCAAAAATTTTTAGCGGCCGCAAAACGCGACCCCAGCCTTTAAAAAATCTTTTCCTTCTTCCAAATTTGGGGGGTAAGCTGAAAGCCCCCCTACCCCCTTTTGGGCCAACTCCTGATGAGCGCGACGGGTGGTCCCCTGAGGGAAACTCCCCCCCCCCGGACTAAAGCATCCACCAACCCTGGACAGTCTGGGTGCCAAAGTGGGATGGCCTAAAATTTTTTTGCAATGCCAAAAACAAAGCCACCGCCTTTTTCCCTCTTTCACTTAATTTAAAAGGGTTTGGGGAAATATGATGTTGGGGCCCCAAGAATAATTTTTTCTTAGGGCCCAAGGGGACCCAAATCCCACCTGCTGGGAAGGGGCCTAAAGGGTTGGGTCCTTAACACCTTAAATACCATGCCTCAGCAAAAAGGGGGGAAAAAATAAATTCCTGGGGCCCCCCTAGCAAAAACTGAATGTTCCCCACCCCCCCAAAAAAAAAAAACCCAGAGGGCATTGGGAAATGCAAAGTGCCACAAAGGGAGGGGGAAATTTTTTGGGCGCACAAGACAGGTTTTTGGAGGTACTCGGGACCGATCACGGGCAAATTTTTATGGGGGTGGGCCCCGAGTACACAGCTCGGGCCATTCCCCGGGCGATTTACTGGGAAAATTTGGGGTATTTTCCGGGGATGATAGAATGTTCGTGTAGTTTGTCCCTGACGCCAACCCGTAGTACCTGGCAAAAGGGCCAGGCCCGCTGGCAGGTCCTCTGAAGGGGGGTGGGGGGTAGTGCAGGTAGGTTTATAATTTTTTGTAAAGGGTCTGGTAGGTGAAACCCCCTGAGCTTTTTTATACAAGACATTTACTTGTAAAGAGCAGGTGGCCCCGGGGAATACGACAGAAATACACGGGAAGAAAAAAGGGCAGTCCCTGGGGGGGAAAGGGAGGGTTGGGCACGGCAAGTGACCAGGGCATCTCTGGGCACCGGTTTTTCCGGGAAGGACCAGGGCAAAATCGGGGGAGGCCCGGTTGTCACGGCCCAATGACCAGGGGATTTTCTGGGGGGAGGCAGGTTGTCACGCAAGTACCAGGGGAGGTCTCTGGGGAGGGGAGGTTGTCACGGGAAGTGACCAGGGGAGCCTCTGGGGAGGCGGGTTTCCCCGGCAAGTACCAGGGGAACTCGGGCGGGAAAGGGTTGTCACGGCAAATGACCCCGGGGGATCCCCCGGACAGGCGGTTGTCCCCAGCAAGTGACCAAGACAGTTTTTGAAAGACAGGCCTTTTTAAAAAAACCTTGGAAGTTTTTTTTTTTTTGGGAAAAACCTCCCGGTAGGCTGCAGCCCCATGGCAGATGAAGCTCCCAAGGGGCAGGGAGGAGTCTCTGGGGTAACCGGTGAAACACTGCTGGAGATGTCCGATTTCCCTTTGGATAAAGCTGCAGTCGGGTTGCAGATGAACGGGTTCCCAAGTGAGGCAGGGAAAATCTCTGGAGTGGGCCGGGGGAACACGCTGATGAATTCCGAAACCTTTGAAAAAGAGGGGGCAGGGCGGAAAGGGAAAATTATCGCTCCCAAGTTAGCAAAACAAGAGTCCTGTAAAAGCCCTGGAACACGCAGGTGAAGGGCCCCCCAACCCTCCGGGAGGGCTGCAGTCAATGGGAGACCCGCAAACCCGACAGGGAACAGGGAGGCAAATGGAAACAAAGGGGCTAGGGCTGAAGCAAGTTTTCCCGGCAAAAAACCCAAAAATTGGGGGCGGGGGACCTCCATTAAGGAAGGGAAACCCTTAAAAAGGTGGAGTTCCCCCCGGCATTGGGGGGGAGACTAAATTTTTTAAAAACCGCAGCCCCCTTTTTAAAAGCGGGGAGGGGCGGGCGCGCCGCCCTAAAGTCCAAACACAGGGGAAAGGGGCGCCGGGGCCCCCCCGGGTGGAAGGGGGACGCCGAGGTGCCGGGGGGGCTGAGGACCCTGGGGGCGCTGAGGACGCAAGCGCTGGAAAGGGGGGAAAGGCCCTTTCCCCCCCGCCGGGAGAGGGGCCGGGAAACCCCCACGCTACAGTCCCCCCCCCCTAAACCCCCCCCTCTTTAAGGGCCCGAAAAAAATTTAAACTAGGGTTAGAGGGGCATGGGTGTTCTCCCAGGGTCCCCGGTTCTCCCTCAGGACCAAACCCCCTCCAATCCCCCCAAAAAAAAAGTCTTTTCCTACCCTTTTAGTGGCCAAATGTTTTCTACCTCAAATTCACATCAGCAGAAAACCCGGAGCAGAAGGGTGTACCGTAACTTGAAAAAAGGGGTTTTAAATACCACAGGTTTTAGGAAACCACAAAAAAGATTAGGGAAATTTGGGAAATTGGCCCCGGGGTTTTTAAAATTTAAAGGGCCTGAGGGTTTTAAACTGCCCCGAAGACCCAAAAGGGCCGGATAAAACCGAGGACCTAACTTGGGAGGAAAGGGAATTTTTTAGCCCAACATATTTGAAAAAAGCCAGACTTTGTCCCCAGGACGGAATTTAGGAGGATCCCAAGAAATTTTTTTGTCACAAGTCTTTTCATGCGCTTTAAAATTTTACTTTAAGATGCGGGGCCGGGTATTTCCCCCAGATGGAGGAGAAATTTTCTAAACCAAGGGTTCCGCACGGATTGTCCACAGAAGGAAACCGGGGCAGGAAACCGAGGGGGCTGACCAAGAAAAAAAAAAAAAACGGGGACTTGGTGGACGAATTTGCTCTCGGAAATTTTTGTAAGGAATTCGGGGCCCCAAAGGGAGGGGCTCCACCCATCAAAAGGTGGGGATTAACGCAAATGACCCCAAGATAGCTGGGCAATTCTGAAATTTTTTCCCCAACCCTTTTCCATTGGGACTGTGGAAGGAAAAGGGGGAAAAAACCCAAAGGTGACGTCTAGTAAAAAATTTCAAAATAGCCTCCAGAAACTGAGGGGGAAAAAGTACCCCCCCGATCCGGGCAAGTGACCCAGAAAAAACCATGGGGAAAGGGAAAATGTGGGGGGATTTAAAAACTTTAGCCAACTCGGGGGGGCGGACGGAAGAACCCGGCAGGGAAATAAGGACCATCTTGGAAAAAGCGGTCCCCACCCCCCCAAAAGGGCCGCACAACCGCGAGACGGGGAGAACCTTTAAAGCAAATCCCCTGGCTTTTATGTTCCAGGGGCCGGGGGGAAAAGGGAACCCAAGAAAAACGGCCGGGGGAAACCCGGTGTCCCGGAACTTTTTTTTGCGGGCACAGGAGACCAGGCAGAAACAAAGTCTTTACGTCTTTTTGCGGGTAGGGCCCCCAAAAATGCCGGGAATGATTGGAAGGGCTTTTTCTGCCAGCGTGGCCAGCGGGTTTAAAAAGAAGACCCCAATTGGGGAATTTTTCTTCCCATCAGTCCCCAGATACGAACGCTTACCAGGGGGAACGATTTGACTCACGGGAGCCACCTCACACCTGGCGGGGTCGATGATAGTTTTTTCCCACTTCGAATCCGACACCAGGAAGGACCCCGGGGCAAGGCCCTCCCCTTTATGTTTTTGTCAGGGCCCGGGCGAAAAAGCAAAAGAAATCAAAACGGGCAAAAAACAAGGGACCACCCGGGCCTTTGGGGAGGGGTTTTAAATCTCTAGCCCGCTGAAAGGGAAGACAATTTTTGTTTGGCCTGTAGATGATAAAACCGGGTGAAGAACCCCCCCGAGGGAGGGAACGCCACCCTTTCCCAAACCCAAATTAAAGGGCCCCCCCAAAATCTCGAACCCCAAGGAGTAAATTGCGCCGGGGGAGGGGAAGAGTTTTTTTGAAAGAAACCACAGGGAAAACCCCTTCCCGGGTGAAGATTTTTGAGTAAGTACCCGGCCCCCCCCCGGCCCAACAGAGGAACGCCCCCTCCAGGAAAAACTGCTGTTGCCCCCTCCCGGGGGGGATGCCCGCCTGGAGCGGGGGAAGGCTTTTTTTAAGGGAAAAAAAAGGGCCCCCGCTCCCGGGGTTCCCCGTTTGGGGTTAAGCATCCTTTCGGGGAGGCCCCGAGATTGGGGGCAGGGCCTGGAAGAAAATGCGTTAAAAGAAAAGAAAGGGGAATAGTTAGGGGAATCCCCGGAACCGCTGAATGGCCATTTCCAAACCCCCCGGGCGGGCCACCCTTTTTGATGGCAAAACAGTTTCTCCGGGTCCCCTCGAGGCCTGTCTGAGAGAGAAAGACCCAAAACCGGGAAACGGGTCTTTCTCAAAAGAGGCACTTCTCAAAATTTGGTGAAGAGTTAAAACTGCCGGGGCCTGACAAACCTGAAAACACCCCCGGTGAACTGAAGATCCGGAAGAAGACCAAGAAGCGCAAGGGACACCCCCAACGCAGGGGTAGAGGGGGTCCCGGAAGATGTCATTTGACCAACCCCTGAAAGACTGCGGAAAACAAAACAAAGACCAAAAAGGGGAAAAAACCCCATTCCGTAGTGGCCATCCCCATGTTTTAATGCCGTCTTTCCCTTCACTCCTCGCGGATACGAACCAGGGTTTTATGCTCCAAAGAAAATCCATTTAGTGAAGAATCTGCCCCCCCTTTTTACCATCAAAAAAACTCCGGAATGGCGGGAAAAAGGGGAATTTTTCTTCACCGTGATCAAATTTTTAAACCTCTGTATCAAAACAGGGGCGGGAAGATCCCTCTTTTTTTTTTACAAAAAAGAAACCTGCTCCCCGGGGGAAAGGGAAAATTTTCCCGGAAAAATCCTTTCCCTAAAATTTTCCTCGAATAATTTTGACATCGGGGGGGGGCCCGGTCCTGCAGCACAAAGGGGGAAATACCCCACGGGGAGGGGTAATTAAAACCGGGAGCCGGCGAAACGGGCAATCAAAATGGTCTATGGGGGTTTTAAAAGTCTCTTTCTTTTCCTTTTTTTTAAAAAAACATCAAACGAAAAAACCCCAAAAATGGAAAACCCGGGAGTCCCCCGGGAATTAAGGCCCTTTTAGGGGGAAGAACGGACGGGGGGACGGCACCAGCACGTTTTTAAAACATCCTTCCCCAGGGGGGAAAAAATCTCTCCCAAATTTTGCCAGTCAGCCCGTTGGGGGAAAGTTTTTGGAGCCAAGGTAACCTATTTGAAAGCATGAGAGAGCCAGGGAAAACATGAACCAATTCTCCAGAATGCAACAATTCCCCCCCTTTTTGGTTATGGCTTCGGGAAAAATTAATGGGACCGGGGAAAAAAGACCCCCATCCCACAGCAACAGAAACTGGTTTTAACCCAAAGGTTTGGGGGGAATGCGATACTTCTCTAAATAGAGCCTGTAAACAAGATTCCCCCCGCTCCGGAAAACAAATTTGGGCCCGTTTTAAAAAAAACGGTTCTTTCCGATGAGAAAAAGGCCCGACAGCAGCAAGATGGAAGGGGGTTTTTTTTCGTTTTAAAGGGGGACCCCCTTTCCCAGCGAACCAAAACACGGCGTTTCCCGACCCCCCGGACGGGGCCCGGGTCCAGTGCTCCTTAAAAGCCACAGTAAAAGCAACCCTCCGGGACGGGGTGAGTCCTGGGCGGGGTTTTGACCATCTTTAGCGTGGAACCTGCAAAGGTCAGCCAGTGCATCGGGGAAAAAACGGAAGGGGGTTTTGAGGTCCTGGGGAAACGAGGGGGCAAACGAGGGAAACCTTCCCTCACGGGGGGACCTCTTTTTCAAATTCCTGGAAACCCTAGACCCCTTTGATTTGGGCAAGATTTATTTAAAACATCAAGGGGGGTTGGAAAAAACCCCACCGGCAAGTTTTTATCTTTAATACGGCCGGCCCGACCCTCCCCAAAAAACCGAAATCAGGCGTTTTTGTCCAAGCCAACCCCTAGGGTAGAGTACGGAACCGTTAAAGGGATACTGACCAACCCGGGGAACTTTTCCTAAAGGGGACGCAACAGAATGGTTTAGGGGGGAGGTTTCCCCCAGGTTCGCGAAAACCTTCCGGAAAGGGCCCAAAAAAAGCAGCGGTCAGATACCAAGGATCTTCTCTCTCCCAGAGAGGATTAAGCCAGGCCAAACCTCTCCGGTTTTGGGTGCCCCGAAGAAGGCAAATTTGGCCCGGTCAAAGTTTAAAATGGTGTGGGCCGGGGAATTTTGAAAAGCAGGTGCACTGGTTAAAGAAAACCCCGAGCCAAAGTAGGGTTTGCCCCCCCAAAAACCCAGGGGGAGCTGAGAGTCAAGGGGCCAGGAAAGGAAACCACGGAAATTGGGGAAACAGCGAGGGTGCCGGGTTGTGAGTCATGGCCCACGGTGGGGTTTCTGGGGGATGGAAATTTAGAGTGTCCAAAGGGGGGAATTGAAAGATCCGCGGTACCCCGGAAAGGCCCCTGTTTTCGACCTCTGGCGAGATATTCAAGACAACCCTTCCGGGGGTGGAAAAGGGGTTTTGGGGGCCACCGGGGTTTCCTTTCCCGAAACAAAAATGTAACGGGGCCCCCTAGGTGAAACCACAAAACTTTTTTAAAACAAACAGTAACTTTAAAGAGCAGGTGGCCCCGGGGGAAAACGGGCAGGAATACACGGGGAAATAACCAGGCAGTCCTGGGGACAGGTTTTCACGGGGGAAATGACCAGGGGAGTCCTGGGGAGGGCCCGGGGGCACGGAAAGTGCCAGGGGAGACTCGGGCAGCGGTAAGCACGGGAAGTTTACCAGGGCAGTCCCCTGGGCAGGCAGGTTGTCACGGCCAAATGACCAGGGCAGTCTCTGGGGAGGGGGGTCACGGCCGTAAACCCGGGGGTCTCTGGGCGGCGGGTTTTCACGGCCCCAAATGACCAGGGGGTCTCGGGGAAAGGGAGGTTGTCAAAGGCAAGTGAAACCCGGGCAGTTTTCTGGACAGGGAGGTTTGTCACCGCAAGGGAAACCAAAACAGTTTTTTAAAAGACAGGCCCTTTTAAAGACCTAGATGTTTTGGGGCCCTCCTGGTAGGCCCCAGTCCGATGGCAAAAATGATCGCTCCCAAGCAGCAGGGAGGGGTCTCTGGAGTAGCCGGGGATCACTGCTGGAGATTTACCGATCCTTCGGAAAAGGGGCAGCGGATGGGCAGAATTTATGCTCCCCAAATTAGCAGGGAAGATTTTCGGAGTGGCCGGGGATTTACGCTGATGAAATCCGAACCCTTTGGATAGAGGGGCATCGGGTGGGAGAAGAACGCCCCAAAATGACAGGCAAGAAATCCTGAAAAAGCCAGGGATCACGCAGGGAAGTCCGAAACCCCCGGGGAAAGGGGTTCAGTCAGAAGGCAAAAGCAAAAGAAAAATAACAGGGAGGCAACTGGAAAAAAGGAGCTGAGGGGGAAGCATAATTTATACGGCAACAACAACATTTCTCGGGCACCCCCTTAAGGAGGAAACCCTTAAAATAGGGGAAATCCCCGCATTGGCCAGACTAATTTGGGAAAATGCGCGCGGGCCCTTTTAAAAAGGGGGGAAAGGGGGCGGGCGCGCGCCCTAACCAGCAGCCGGGGGGGCCCGGGCCCAGGGGGGGGGAAGGAGGACGCCCGGGGGAAGCCGGGGGGTGGGGAAAGCTGGGGGGGCTGAGGACGCCGAGCCGGAAAAGGGGGACGGCGCCCTGCCGGGAGAGGGCCGGGACGCCAAGCAACCCCCCTTTTACAGGTAACAAAGCTAACCCCCCTCAGGGGAGTAAAAGTGAAATAAACAATGGTTTCAGAGTGATTAGCAGAGTGGAGTATTCACGTAGTAAGGGAAACAGAAAGGGAAACAAATTTTCCTTTTCACCAAGAAAATCAGCCAAAAAGGCGCCTCAACCCCCTCCCCTCCCAAAATAGCTACACCCCCTTTTTTAACCAGCCTTAGCAGAACCCCCCATTGGGGCCCCCCTAAAACTCAGCGGCATAGTTTTAAAAGGTTGAAAACAGTGGTGGGAAATCAAAGGGGTTTTTTCCCCCTTACCTGAGAGTAATTTTCCCCAAAACCCCTGGGGGCGTGCAAAAATCTCTGTGGCGACTGGAAACCCCGGTCCTTTTGTCCTTTTTCACAAAAGCCGGCTTTTTCCCGGCCCAAAGAATCAAGGCTAAATTTTTTATGTTTAAAATGAATAAACTATAAATATATTTTAAAAAAAAAAGTTCACCAAAGACAAAAAATAAAATATATAAAATATTTAATTTTAAAATTTTTTATATTTTGTGTTTTCAAGGGAAAAAAAGTGTTTTTTTAGTTCGTTATTTTTTCCCAAACTTACAGGGATTTCCCCGTATCGGTTGGGGGTATCGCCGTTTTTTAGTATATGGGCGATACCAAATCCGACCGAAAATTTTTGGATATCGAAATACCTAAACACAAATTGGGGAGACAACGGACACTAACACTTTAAAACCTTTTTTTTTCTTCGAAATGCGCATTACCTTAGTAAGTTTTTTGGAAAACCGTCATTTTAACAAAGCATGTCTCCCAAAGGACCAGAAGGCAGCATTCCTTTTTAAATAAAAAGCAAAACAGTCCCGACAGAGTTTGTCGCTTATCTAGAGTAAATCAAATTATAACCTACGTTAAATTCATCCAAAATGTTTTAAAAAATTCTCTTTTGAAAGCTGAAACCCCCCAAATTGTTTAGGTTAAAAAAAATAAATTGGCAAAAATCTGAAATATTGATCATTTAAAACACAGAAGGTCGTTTTGGGGCAAACAAATGTTTTCACCTGGTCGAAAAGCCCCAAAACCTAGTTTGCATCCCACCAGTGCTCAGTAAATGAGGGTTAATTAGTGGGTGGGATAAAAAGAAACCAGCACCCCAACCTTCTTTTTAAATCAACTTGACTCTGACAACTGCCAAAAATCCCCCCCGACCAAACCGATTATCAAGAGCTGAAGACCAACCACTGCAGAGGGGCGGGCCCCTTTTGGTGTCCAGGGGAAATACAAAAAATTTAAAAAAAATTTAAAGAGACGGGGAATGGGTTTGACAAGCCCAGGCCAGCAACCCGCAAGACAACTGCTCAGGGGGAACGTTTGTTTTTTTAAAAACCCAAAGCAAGCCCCCTTCCACGCAGCGAGCCCCAAACGCCTGGCACCTAAAGTCCCTGTTCAACTAGAACAGTTTTAGAATTCGCCTTAAAATTTCCTCCATGGTCATTCAGGCCCAGAACCAGCACTAAAAAAAGACAAATAAAAAACCGTGTGGTTTTTTGAAAAGCCCACACCGCAAAACAACGCGCGGGAAAAGGGGGCAGAAGGTGGAAATTTCTCTGATAAATCCAGTAAAATTACACCACACCGCCGCAAACTTGCAAGCCCTACGGGACCCAAAGATCCAAATACACCAAAAACTTTTTACATTTGGGGGTGGAAAGATCAGGTCTGGGTTTTCATAGGGGTGGCAAACTTTGAAGGTGAAGCAAATCAATACCCAAAAATACAGAAGTTTTAGCTACCTCTTACATTCCAAATATAAAAGGGGTCAAATTTTGCAGCAGGATGGGCTCCACACATACCCCCTCTAAACAAATTTCCTCCAGCAAAAAAGATCAAGGGCTCAATGCTGGCCACCCAGTCCCAGACAGAACACATTGAGCTTTTTTGGGGTGGATAAAGGGGAAGCTTGGAAGAAAAAACCGGGGAAATCAAGATAACTCGGGAGGCAGTAAGACTGCTTCTTTGCTATTCCTGATGACTTCATTAAAAATTTGTAAAATCATTGTTGAACCCAGATGCATCCTTAAAGCCCAGAAAGTCACACAAAAATATTAAAAAAGACTCAATACCCACAACTTAATTCACCAAGTTATGCAACATATTTTGTATTTTAAGATAAATTTTTTTGCTTGAATACACTTATTTTCTGGGGGCGAAAAAACTTTTGTTTTTCCAAAATCGACCATTCTGGCCATAAAGATCAATTTTCAGCATTGTTTCCAATTTTTTTTTCTAACCAAAACCCAAAATTTTGGGGGGTTTTTCATTTTTCAAAAAGGAAAATTAAAAACCAAGGGATAATTTAACGCAGTTTAAATTTTTGATTTACAAACAGGGATGCGACATAACTTCTTTCAGGACGACATCGTAATTTCAAAATACCATCAATGAAATTTGCTCCCCGACACTAGCACACTCATGCAGCCCTTCATAAGGGCACTGCAACCATCAGTTCACTGAGGTACCATGCCTTTCTTTGTCCCCATCTGCAACGCATACATTTTGAAGCCATTTTTTTCCAAAACATTATCTTGGCTCTCACTCCAGAGTAAAAGTTCCCCTAGTCTTCATATTTTTTTCAAAAAAGCATATAGTAAAGATTTTCCCCAAAAGGTTTTGAATATGAAGACAAAAAAAAGGGGATAAAACTTAACAATTTTAAGAACAAAAGCTAAAAAGGGGGCACAAAAAACAATTACCAAACCCCAACCCAAAAATGAGGATATAAATAATCAAGAGTTGAGTCCAAAAAGGAAACAAGAAAAGGGGATAATAATTTTCGTCGACACTATAAAAATGGCCTGCACCGCAAGACAAAAATATGACTACCTAAATGCAAGGAACATGCTTATTTTTGTAACATTTTTCTAAACTTAAACAAACGTATTTTAAAAGCAGAAAAAAAGGGAAACTCACCCCCTTTTTAATGGAGAAAACGCTCCAAAATTTACTCCCCAAAAATATGCATCTGGGGCATTTTCAGATTAAACAAGGCCCTTTCCCCAACGCGTTTCCTCCTTTCGGATTCCCAGGGATATGGGAGCTGACCTCTATGTCAAAGCAATTTCTCCAAGGGGGAAAAAGAACAAACAACTCCCCCCTATAACAATAAAAAGACCCCCACCACCCTTTAAACCAATTATGCAAAACAAAAAAAAAACCACCAAAAAAACGGGTGTTCATGTTAAAAATACGTGCCTTTTTAAAGAGGTCATAATCTTGTTGAAAACCAGCCACACTTACATAAAGCAAATTTCGATCTCACCACTTCCAAATATGATCGCGCCCGTATACAAAGCGCATCCATTAGTCTTCCCGTCCCCCCTTTTAAAGGGCTTCCGCATGATACAAACTCCAGCTCCCTTCACAGTAAAAACCCCGCCGCAGGTCTTTCGAAAAGTGCTTCTGGTGTGTAAAGTAAACCCCATTGCGAGAGGCATTAGGAAGCAAAATTTTACCACTCCTATATTGGACGAAAAAGGGAATCGAAAATTTGGGGCAAAATTTAACGCAAGAAAAATAAGCCCAAAAGCACAACAAAAAAATTTACAACAAATTGTGCCCCCAAATGGCGCCTTTAAATAACTTGGCAACAATCAAAAAATTGCGACACAGTACAACGGAACGTCATAAAGTGAACCCAGCAAAGGCACAGAAGCAAATTATGCACATTAATAAGGGGTTTTAAAGGGGAATCGCAAATTGGGGCGAAAATAAACGCAGTGTACAAGTAAATTCATAGCAAATAAAAGCGCCCCAAAAATTTGTTCCCCCAAAAGGCGCCATTAAATTTCTTGAAACAAGCATCAATTATTGCGACACAGCACAACGAAGCGTCAAAAAAACAATTAAAAATTCTCCCAAAGGCGCCTTTAAATATTCTTGAAAACAGCATCTTTTTTTGCGCCCAAAACATGCCTTAAAAAACCCAAAAATAAAAAAAGAGATTAAACAATTATTTGGTATAAATACCCGTCTGGGAAGCCACTTGGCGAACATCTAGTGACTTTTATAGTTTACCAAAATCGAAAAATTAGCATATGAAACAAAAGGGAACAACAAATCTTTTAACCCCCAAAAACTTTTATTAATCAGCAGATTAAAAAAACCCCAAAAAAAAAAATTGGAGATTAATCCCTCTGCACTAAGAGTAAACCCAAAAACAAAAAAGGGAGCACCACAAAAGGGTGTCCCATGATACCCAAACAAAAATATAGAAGGAGAAAGGGAACATAAACCCTATAAAAAATTTTCATTTATTGGAGCTTGGGCGCTTACCACATTTGGGAAACGATACCAACTTTATTACTTTGATAATTGGAAAAATTTAAAGGAAAAAAAATAAATAACAAATAGGAAACCACATTCTAGGTCAGAAAATAAATTTTGCAAATTGGAAGGGAAAAAAAAAAGAAAACCTGCCCAGACCCCTTTCATTTCCCATTTCCCGACCCTCCCAACAGCGGATTTGGGCCCTAAACCTCCCCAGGGCCCCCCCGGGTCCCCGGGGGCAAACCCAAACAAAATCACCCCTGAAAACCCAAAAAACAAGAGAAAGCATGAAAGAAAGTTTTTCATTTAAACCAAGGGGAAAGACATTTTTTTAGTCAAAAATCCACTTGTCTCTCTTGTAATTTTAAGTTTCCCCGTCGCCACCACAACGGTCTGGGACCTTTATAAATCCCATGAATTTTAGGGAAATTGGGGCACCCCCATTTTTAAAGGTTGATATTCGGCCAAAAGGGTACCTTTTTCCTCGCAATCCCAGGGCTCCCCAAATTCCCTCCAAACCTCGATGTTTTTTCCAACATAGACCCAAACCACAACCAAATGCCCGTAAAAAACCCCTTCCCCTCAGGGGTAAAAGGTAATCTCAAATCTTGTTGATTTACAATGAAAAAAAATTTTTGCCAACTTCCCATTTTACAGGCAATGCCCACACTTTTTAAAGCGAGGGAAAAAGGGGGGTCCCCCGCCCCCACCCCCCCCAAATACTTACCGGTTCCTCCGCCTCCCCGGGCCCCGACCCCGCTTCTTCTCCCTGAAAAAAAAAAAATGGCGGCGCATGCGCATGCGCCCGCCGATCTCTTGGCGCAGATAAAATTTTTTTTTCATTCTTCCATAAAAGAAATTTTATCACTGTGAAAAACTACACAGTGACAAAATAAAAAAAAAAGTACATAAACCCCCCCCTTTATCCACCCCCCCTTTGTTAGGGACAAAAAAAAAAGTAGAAATTAATTTATTTTTATTTTTTTTGTTAGGGGTTGGTTTTAATTTTGGGGTTTGGGTTATAAATTTTGGGTTTTGGTTTAAAAATTTGGGTTAGGGAGCATTTGGGTGGTTTTACACTCCGTGTGCGCCGACGGGCCCCCGCATTTACCGCACGCCGCTCAGAAAATTGATTCGCCGCATGCGTTTTTTTGCTTGACTTGCTTTGCCCGGGTGGCGCCGCATTAATGGTTGCATGCGGGTTTTGTCCGGAGCGGCCAAAATTTCATTGCGGCGGGGGACAAAAAGCGCAGTTTAAAGTTTTTTTTTTTTTGCCAATTGGGCTGAGTCTCCGGCACGAAAACCATCCGCAAAAAAACCCCATCGGGCCCCCCGGCGGGCGCACAGGTTTTTTTTTTAGCGGGGCTGCGGCAAAATCCGGGGGGGCCGACAGGCCCCGCGGAAGGTTAAAGCAGCCTTAGGGGAAGGGGTTTTAAATAGCGTTAGGGTCAGGCTGGGGTTTAACTGCGTTAAAAACAGTCCGTTAAAGGACGCGTTACACCGCGGTAAAACGCGGTGTAACGCAGTCCTTAACGCTGCCATTCCCCCCCCATTTTAGGGGGATCGCGACGCATGCCGAAAGCCATGCGTTCACGTGCCATCATTTAGGACGGAGCCTGGGGCGGGGCGCAGCGTTTGGGGGTCCCACCGCTGATTCACTCTGATTTCCCGCGCAAGCGGGTATACATAATGCAAACGCGTTACTATACCAACCCCCCCCTAAGTTTGTTTAACGGGGGGGTAAAAAAACCAAAATTCCAGCCTTAGGGTTAGGGTTTTAATTAGGGGTTAGAATTAGGGTTAGGGTTTTCAATTAGGGTTAGGTTTTAAAATTAAGGTTTTTTAATTTT
>JARQOD010008798.1:0-34093 GCA_033576555.1 Oophaga sylvatica
GTTTATTAAAATGAAGGACTACCCCCCAAAAAAAGAAGTGGGGCCACCCTATTATTAATAACCAGCAAAGGGTAGGCAGACAGCTGCTGGCTGATATTAATAAGCTAGGAAGGGGCCATGAATATTCGCCCTACTCAAACTAAGAACATCAACCCTCAACTGCACCAGGAATGGCGCATCCATAAGATGCGCCAAATCTGGTGCTTAGCCTTGCTCTTCCCACTTGCCCTGTTGCGGTGGCAAGTGTAGTAATAGGGTTGGGGTTGATGTCAGCTGTTTTAGGACCACTGACATGAAGTAACTATGTATATACAAATACAAACACAACCCCTAGTCGCATATTATGCAAAAGGTGAATATACACACCTGTTGTGAATGTGTTAGAAATGAATTCTGAGCAGAAGCTCCCTCTGGTGGTTACAAACAGTACTGAACCATTCAATGAAGATTGGCAATCAGGAGTTACAGACAGGTCTTATATAAGGGAGGTTCCCTCCCATCATGGTTGCCGGTGATCAATTGTTCTCAACTGTGGTTCCTGGTTCACTTGGAAGCTTGCTGAGTCTTGCCTCTTCTCTTGCTCTCAGATAAGATATTTTCTGTTTTTGTTTTTGTGCTTGCTTTTTGCATTGTTCCCTGCACTTCTTTGGAGGTCAGCCAGGTCCCCTCCGGGGGCTTGTGCTCCTCTCAGTTTTTCTGAGCCACTGTTATTTGTTCATTTGCCTTTTCCAGTTTTTTCAGTGGCTGCGGCTTAGTTTTGTTACGCCA
Organism: Oophaga sylvatica; assembly: GCA_033576555.1. Classification (NCBI taxonomy): domain Eukaryota; kingdom Metazoa; phylum Chordata; class Amphibia; order Anura; family Dendrobatidae; genus Oophaga; species Oophaga sylvatica. The sequence goes on from JARQOD010008798.1 coordinate 769, forward strand.
GAGAACTAATTTAGGTGGTAGAGGTCGTGTGATCTCAGGTGTTTTTGCAATTAGTAGAGTTGGTATTTTTAGGGTTTTTTGGATTGCAGTAAGTGTCCTTCCTATCCTTTTTCTTTCTAGGCAGATTGGGCCCCAACGTTTGCTCTTACTATTTTCTGTCTGTGTCTGTATTTCCTCTTGTCTAGCCGCCATTACATGTTTGGGGGCTTCCTATGTTCTTTGGGGATCTGCTCCGGGGCAGATAGCTTTCCTCTTTCTATCTTTAGGTGTAGTTAACCTCTTAGGCTTTGATGAGGCGTCTAGGACCAACGTAGGAAAGCTCCACGGCTGCCTTTAGTTGTGGTGGATAGTCAGGGTACTGCAATCAAGTAGATTCCAGCCTCTCTGGTGTATTGCCGTTTTTGCCTGCTCTCCTCAGCTACCAAATCATAACAGTAATCTGTGATAGGTTTTCCAAGATGATATATCTTGTGCCATTGCCTAAGTTGCCTTCCTCCTCCGAGTTGGTGCCTTTGTTCCTTCAGCACGTGGTTCGGTTGCACGGCATTCCGGAGAACATTGTGTCTGACAGAGGAGTCCAGTTTGTTTTCAGATTTTGGAGGACATTTTATTCTAAACTTGGTGTTCAATTATCTTTCTCCTCTGCATTTCATCCTCAGACCAATGGACAAACCGAGAGAACAAACCAGACCTTGGAGACTTATTTGAGATGTTTTGTGTCTGCTGATCAAGATGACTGGGTCTCTTTTTTGCCTTTGGCTGAGTTTGCTCTTAATAATAGGGCTAGCTCTGCCCCCTTGATGTCTCCATTTTTCTGCAATTCTGGGTTTCACCCTCGATTTTCTTCGGGACAGGTGGAGGCTTCTGTCTGTCCGGGTGTTGACTCTGTTGTGGAGCGAATGCAGCAGATTTGGGACCAGGTAGTGGAGAGGTTGTCTCTCTCTCAAGAGAAGGCCCAGCGGTTTGCCAACCGGCATAGGACTGATGGTCCTCGGTTTAAAGTGGGGGACTTGGTTTGGTTGTCCTCAAGAAATATCCCTATGAGGGTTGCATCTCCAAAGTTTAAGCCTAGGTTCATTGGACCTTATAAGATCATGGAGATTCTTAATCCGGTTTCCTTCCGTTTACTTCTTCCAGGGACATTTAAGATCCATAACGTGTTCCACAAGTCCTTACTGAAGAAGTCTGTCGAGCCAGTAGTTCCTATGGCTGCGCCTCCTGACCCTGTTTTGGTTGAGGGCAATCTGGAGTATGTGGTTGAGAAAATATTGGATTCTCGTTTTTCTAGACGGAAACTCCAGTATTTGGTTAAGTGGAGAGGTTATGGTCAGGACAATTCTTGGGTGTTTGCTTCGGACATCCATGCTAGGAGACTGATCCGTGCGTACCACAGAGCTCATCCTGACCGACCTGGTTGCCCAAATGAGGGTTCGGTGACCCCTCCTCAAGGGGGGTACTGTTGTGAATGTGTTAGAAATGAATTCTGAGCAGAAGCTCCCTCTGGTGGTTACAAACAGTACTGAACCATTCAATAAAGATTGGCAATCAGGAGTTACAGACTGGTCTTATATAAGGGAAGTTCCCTCCCATCATGGTTGCCGGTGATCAATTGTTCTTGTCTCAACTGTGGTTCCTGGTTCACTTGGAAGCTTGCTGAGTCTTGCCTCTTCTCCTGCTCTCAGATAAGATATTTTCTGTTTTTGTTTTTGTGCTTGCTTTTTGCATTGTTCCCTGCACTTCTTTGGAGGTCAGCCAGGTCCCCTCCGGGGGCTTGTGCTCCTCTCAGTTTTTCTGAGCCACTGTTATTTGTTCATTTGCCTTTTCCAGTTTTTTCAGTGGCTGCGGCTTAGTTTTGTTACGCCAGAGAACTAATTTAGGTGGTAGAGGTCGTGTGATCTCAGGTGTTTTTGCAATTAGTAGAGTTGGTATTTTTTAGGGTTTTTTGGATTGCATTAAGTGTCCTTCCTATCCTTTTTCTTTCTAGGCAGATTGGGCCCCAACATTTGCTCTTACTATTTTCTGTCTGTGTCTGTATTTCCTCTTGTCTAACCGCCATTACATGTTTGGGGGCTTCCTATGTTCTTTGGGGATCTGCTCCGGGGCAGATAGCTTTCCTCTTTCTATCTTTAGGTGTAGTTAACCTCTCAGGCTTTGACGAGGCGTTTAGGACCAACGTAGGAACGCTCCACGGCTGCCTTTAGTTGTGGTGGTTAGTCAGGGTACTGCAATCCAGTAGATTCCAACCTCTCTGGTGTATTGCCGTTTTTGCCTGCTCTCCTCAGCTACCAAATCATAACACACACCCGTGGAAGTCCACTCAAAAAACAAAAATACCTACTCCAAATATCATAAATGAAGGAGAAAAAAACGGAGCACATAGGTTACAAAGGTAAATTATACAAATTTTATTAATTGCTACAAATGGTTGCGCATATTAAAACATGTGAGATATTTTGCATTTAAAGGACACACAGAACTGATGTAAGTATAAATACCGTATATACTCGTGTATAAGCTGAGATTTTCAGCACCTTTTTTCGTGCTGAAAATGCCCCCTCGGCTTATACACGAGTCATAGGGCAGAAACCAGCGGGAGAGGGGATGCCGTGGCAGGAGCCGGTGGCTGGGACATCATACTCACCCCTCCCCGTGCCATCGCTGAACGTCCCTGCAATCCTGCGTTCTCCCCAGCTTCCTGCAGCTCTCCAGCGCTGAGCGGTGACGTAATACCCGCTCATTAAGGTCATGTAATATGGACGTGACGCCACTCCCATAGGCGTGGCGTCCATATTCATGGCCTTAATGAGCGGTATTACGTCACCGATCAGCGCTGGAGAGCTTCAGGAAGCCGGGGAGAACGCAGGATTGCAGGGACGTTCAGCGATGGCACGGGGAGGGGTGAGTATGATGGAGGAGAGGACAAGGAGCACGGAGCAGGACAGGGGGAGGGAGAACGGTGGACGGGGGAAGCATGGAGGACGGGGGGGAGAACGGAGGACGGGAGAAGCATGGAGCAGGACGGGGGGGAGAACGGTGGACGGGGAAGCATGGAGGAGGACGGGGGGAGAACGGAGGAAGCATGGAGGAGGACGGGGGGAGAACGGAGGACAGGGGAAGCATGGAGGAGGACGGGGGGAGAACGGAGGACGGGGGAAGCATGGAGCAGGACGGGGGAGAACGGTGGACGGGGGAAGCATGGAGGAGGACGGGGGGAGAAACGGAGGACAGGGGAAGCATGGAGGAGGACAATGAGCATGGAGCAGGACGGGGGAGGATGGAGGGCACAGAGGAGCATGGAGCAGGACGGAGGGAGAGGATAGAGGGCACAGAGGAGCACGGAGCAGGACGGAGGGGCACAGGAGGACGGAGAAGGAATGGGGGAGCACAGCGGAGGACGGAGCAGGAGGGGGGGAGTACAGAGGAGAATGGGGGAGCACAGAGCTGGATGGGGAGCAAGGAGCAGGACGGGGGCAGCACAGAGCAGGAGGGCAGTTTGTACACCCGGCTTATACACGAGTCAATATGTTTTCCCAGTTTTTTGTGGCAAAATTAGGGGGGGTCGGCTTATACACGGTCGGCTTATACACGAGTATATACGGTACTGCTAATACAGTTGCACATACCTATAAATCACCATGCATAATGGCAGTGAGATAATAATTTTAATTACATGCCAGTGTCATGGCAGAGTAAAGATAAACATTAGGGAGACAGGTAACAGTATGCAAAAAGTAGGATTTAATGTGTCACATTATATATGATAAGTAATAATCGTACACACACCTGTTACTGTCCCTTAGATATCTTGTCAACAACTGGCATCATGGGTGTACCCAGGATCAAAACTAGGGGGGGGGCAAGCCAATGTCGCATTTTATACAGGTTACATCATATACACTGTACATTATACTGCATATTAGGTAATGACAGGGGTGAACCTAGCCTCTGTGCTGCCTGAGGCGAACTGCAAAACGGCCCCCCCAATCAGAGCGAGGAAGGTTGCGGTGCGCATAGCGCGTCGCGGCAAATTTAGGCCACGCCCTGACCACACCCATTTCACAACTAGTCACACCCATGTCCACGCCCCGACCACACCCATTTAGCACTGGTGATCACACTGACTGGTACTGAGGGCAAAGTGACTGGTACTATGGGCACACTGGTACTGAGTAAAAGAAAGAACAGAGAGAGAAAAAAGAAAACAGAGAAAGGAGAGAGAGAAAGAGGGGAAAGCAAGAAAGAACAGAGAGAAAGTAGAGAGAGAAATAAATAAACAAATAAAGGGAAAAGAAAGAACAGAGAGAGAGAAAAAAAACAGAGGGGAAAGAAAGAACAGAGAGAGAAAAGAACAGAGAGAGAGAAAAAAAGACGGGAAAGAAAGAACAGAAAAAGAAAGAGGGGACAGAAAAAAAGAACAGAGAGAAAAAAAGAAATAGGGGAAAGAAAGAACAAAGAGAGAAAGAAAGAACAGAGAAATAGAGAGAAAGAAAGATGGGAAACAAAGAACAGAGAGAGAGAAAGAAATAAAGAAAACAGATAGAAAGAACAGAGAGAGAGAGAGACAGAGAGAGAGAGAAAGAACAGAAAGAAAGAGTGGAAAGAAAGAGAAAGAAAGAACAGAGATAGAAAGAAAGAGGGGAAAGAAAGAACAGAGAGAAAGAAAAAGAACAGAGAGAGAAAGAAAGATGGGAAAGAAAAAAACTACTGAATAATGGCCCAATATACTGCTGCATACAGTAAAATGGCCCCACATGATGATGCATACTGAATAATGGCCGCATATACTGCTGCATACAGTATAATGGCCCCACATGATGCTCCATACTGAATAATGGCCCCATATACTGCTGCATACAGTATAATGGCCCCACATGATGATGCATACTGAATAATGGCCGCATATACTGCTGCATACAGTATAATGGCCCCACATGATGCATACTGAATAATGGCCCCACATAATGATGCATACAGTATAATGGCCCCATATGATGATGCATACTGAATAATGGCCCCATATGATGATGCATACGGTATAATGGCCCCACATGATGCTCCATACTGAATAATGGCCCCACATACTGCTGCATACAGTATAATGGCCCCACATGATGCTCCATACTGAATAATGGCCCCACATAATGATGCATACAGTATAATGGCCCCACATGATGCTCCATACTGAATAATGGCCCAATATACTGCTGCATACAGTATAATGGCCCCACATGATGCTCCATACTGAATAATGGCCCCACATAATGATGCATACAGTATAATGGCCCCACATGATGCTCCATACTGAATAATGGCCCCATATACTGCTGCATACAGTATAATGGCCCCACATGATGCTCCATACTGAATAATGGCCCCATATACTGCTGCATACAGTATAATGGCCCCACATGATGCTCCATACTGAATAATGGCCCCATATACTGCTGCATACAGTATAATAGCCCCACATGATGCTCCATACTGAATGGCCTTGCATAAAAAAAAACTACTCACCTCTGCCCGTTCCAATGCTGATATCGCTTCCTCATCTATCACACACACACAGCGTCTCACACACACACACACATACATACACACAGCGTCACACACACACACACAGCAGCTTCACACACACACCACACACACACACACACACACACACACACACACACACACACAGGAGCTTCACAGGCACAGCGGCCAGACTGACCTCTCCACGATCCGGCAGCTTCCTTCTTCTCACTTCCCCTCACACATTGAGCGGCGCTGCCGGCCGGCTGACGTCATTTTTCAGCTCCGCGGCCGCGCCGCTCAATGTGAGAGGGAGCTGCAGGGAATAACTGAGGCGAGGCCGCATGCCAGCTGAGAGGGCTCTGCGTGCCCTCGCTGGCACACGTGCCATAGGTTCGCCATCACTGACAATAGTGTCCAGAGCGGGACAGCTGGAGCGGGGTCAGAACTCAGATGTGCATGGGCATACCCAGGATCAAAACTAGGGGAGGCAAGCCAATGTCGCATCTTATACAGGTTACATCATATACACTGTACATTATCCTGCATATTAGGTATGGAGCGTTAGAACTGTTGTACATTGTATAATACAGCAGTGTATGCGACACTAAGCTGTATATACCATATATTATACATGGCAGTCGCGCTCATGTCAGGAGCGGTACCAGCAAGTCCGAGGATTGCAGTGCGATCCTCGCATGAGTTATACGGCCGTCTGTCTATGCCCTTGTTATAATAATACTGAAATATTAATCTAATTTTAAAGTATTAAGGAGCTCACAAGTAAAAAAAAGCCCCCTACCTCCCCTGTCCCCCACCCACACCCCATCATCTCACATGCACCCCTTAGTGTTCTGTCCCACTGACTCCACAATACCCCCATCCTCTCACATGCACCCCTCAGTGCTCTGTTGCCGCTCCCCACTTCAGCCCCCACAATACCCCCATCCTCTTACATTCAACCCCAGTGACCTGTCCACCCTCCCTCACAATACCCCATCCTCTCACATCAACCCCTGTGCGCCAGCCCCCACAATATCCCGATCCTCTCACATTCACCCCAGTGCCCTGTACCCCTCCCCCACTTCAGCCCCCACAATACCCCATCCTCTTACATTCAACCCTAGTGACCTGTCCACCCTCCCTCACAATACCCCATCCTCTCACATCAATCCCTGTGCGCCAGCCCCCACAATATCCCCATCCTCTCACATTCACCAACCAGTGCCCTGTATCCCCTACCCCACAATACCCCATCCTCTCACATCAACCCCTGTGCGCCAGCCCCCACAATATCCCCATCCTCTCACATTCACCAACCAGTGCCCTGTATCCCCTCCCCCACAATTCCCCATCCTCTCACATTCACTCTCTGTGCCCTGTTGCCCCTCCCCCACTTCAGCCCCCACATGTCACGCTGTCTCTGCAAAAGGAGGACTGGGGTCTATGCTGACCCTAAGCTGGGGTCCTGACTAATCCCTCTACCTGGAGGTACTGTTGATGGTACAGAGGTCCAGGCCGCCAGCGTAACCCTATCTCCTGTGAATCCCTGACAACTGTAATCTAGTCCTGAGAAGGACCCTGATTACCACCACAGGGAACGGGAAGGTAACTGCCTACACACAGTATAAGACGAACGAGACAGTACAAGGGGTAAAATAAAAGACACCTTGCATACAAAACAACAACTACAGAGGGAACACCAAATGGTAAGGAGATAAATAATAAAGCGAGGAGAGGAGAAAACCACAACAGGTACTCTTAGCTTTAGACTTCTCAATATGATCCGCTCTGCTGGTCTGCATGAATGCTTTCACCGACACTTCCCTAGCAGACAGGCAGGTATATGAAGAAATCCAATTATCGCAACATTAATTGCAGCTGAGCGAGGCTGGTCTTGTCCAGCACAGAGAGAGGGAGAATTAACTCTCTCACTGCTGAAAAAACACCCAGCAGCAGAAACTCAGCTGTGAGAAGTCAGGGTGTGCAATCGCGACGATCTTCGCAGCGACACACCCGTGACAGTACCCCCCCTTCTACGAGGGGCCTCCGGACCCTCAGGGCCGGGTTTATCTGGGTGAGTAGTGTGGAAGGCCCGAACCAATCGGTCTGCGTTAATATCCGACGCAGGAACCCACATCCTCTCCTCAGGACCATACCCCCTCCAATGAACAAGGTACTGAAGGGACCGGCGATTCAGACGTGAATCGATGACTCTCGACACCTGGAACTCCAAGTTACCATTGACCACCACAGGAGGAGGAGGTAAAGGTGAAGGTATCACCGGCGCCACATACCTCTTAAGCAACGATCTGTGGAACACATTATGAATTTTAAATGTGGGAGGGAGGTCAAGACGGAATGCAACCGGATTAATTATAGAACTGATCTTGTATGGCCCGATGAACCTGGGACCCAGTTTCCAGGAGGGAACCTTAAGTTTTATATTCTTGGTAGACAACCATACCAGATTGTTCACACTTAGGTCCGGACCAGACACTCTCCTCCTATCAGCCATACGTTTGTATCGGTTCCCCATAGTACTCAGATTATTCAGCACTCCTCTCCACACTGAAGTAAGTGACGACGAAAATCGTTCCTCCTCAGGAACCCCAGAAGAGCCCCCCCTATTGAAAGTACAAAACTGGGGGTGAAAACCATATGCCCCAAAAAACGGGGACTTACCAGTGGACTCGCTCCGCCTATTATTTAGAGCAAACTCCACCAGAGGCAAGAAAGAAGTCCAGTCCTCCTGGTTCTCTGACACAAAACACCGGAGATATGTCTCCAAGCTCTGGTTCAGACGCTCTGTCTGACCATTGGACTGCGGGTGAAAAGCCGATAAAAATGACAACTGCATCCCCCGCCGTGTACAAAATGCTTTCCAGAATTTGGACACAAACTGAGACCCCCGATCCGACACCACATCGGAGGGTACCCCGTGAAGTCTTACAATCTCCCCAATAAACACCTGCGCAAGAGTTTTAGCATTAGGAAGAGCAGGAAGAGCGATAAAATGTGCCATCTTGCTGAACCTGTCCACTACAAAGAGTATGACTGTTTTACCCGAAGATGGCGGGAGGTCCGTAATGAAGTCCATAGACAGATGAGTCCACGGACGCTCCGGGATCTTCAAAGGTAAGAGGGTCCCAGACGGACGGGTATGTGGGGTCTTAGAGCGCGCACAAACCTCGCAGGACGCGACAAAAGTTACCACCTCCCTATGTAAGTTAGGCCACCAAAACCGGCGCGAGAGGAGATCCTCAGTTGCTTTACTCCCTGGGTGTCCTGCCAAAGCTGAATTATGGTGTGCCTCGATCACCTTTTGTCGCAACTGATTTGGAACAAACAGTCTCCCTGGAGGTCCTACAGGGGCGTCCCCCTGAGCCTCCAATACCTCCTCCTCAAGCTCAGAGCATACAGCCGACACCACCACCCCCTCCTGAAGGACCGGAACCGGGTCCTCCGTATTCCCAGCCCCTGGGAAACAGCGAGATAAGGCATCCGCCTTAACATTTTTTGACCCAGGACGAAATGTGACGACAAAATTAAACCTGGTAAAAAACAACGACCACCTAGCTTGTCTGGGATTCAGACGTTTAGCGGACTCTAAATATAGCAGGTTTTTGTGATCAGTAATGACGGTGACTGGGTGGACTGCCCCTCCAAAAAATGACGCCACTCCTCAAAAGCTAACTTAATGGCCAAGAGTTCCCTATTGCGGACATCATAATTCCTCTCCGCGGACGACAATTTTTTAGAGAAGAAGGCGCACGGATGCCATTTACCAGGGGACGAACCTTGTGACAATACTGCTCCCACCCCTACCTCGGAAGTGTCCACCTCAACAATGAACGGCTGTGACGCATCAGGCTGAATAAGTATGGGTGCTGAAGCAAAACATTTTTTCAAGGAAGAAAACGCTTGACAAGTCTTGTCAGACCATTTTGAAAAATCCGTCCCTTTTTTAGTCATGTCTGTGAGAGGTTTAACTATGGACGAAAAATTACGAATGAATTTCCGGTAGTAGTTAGCAAACCCCAAGAAACGTTGTAATGCCTTAAGATCCTCTGGCAGATCCCACTCAAGAACTGCCCGCACTTTCCCAGGGTCCATACGAAAACCGGATGCTGACACCAGGAATCCTAAAAACTGAAGTTCCTGTACGGCGAACACACACTTCTCCCATTTGGCGTACAGTTTATTATCCCGCAAGATCTGTAACACCTGTCTAACATGCTCCTGATGAGACACAAGATCCGGCGAGTAAATTAAGATATCATCCAGATATATGACCACAAACTGTCCCATTAGGTGGCGAAAGATGTAATTTACAAAGTGTTGAAACACCGCCGGGGCAATACTCAGACCAAATGGCATGACAAGGTTCTCATAATGCCCCTCCGGAGTGTTAAACGCCGTCTTCCACTCATCCCCCTCCTTCATCCTAATCAGATTGTACGCCCCTCTGAGATCCAACTTAGAGAACCATTTGGCACCCACGATCTGATTGAAGAGATCGGGAATAAGTGGGAACGGATACGGATCTCGGACCGTAATCCGATTAAGCTCACGGAAATCCAGGCAAGGGCGTAGGCCTCCATCTTTTTTCTTCACAAAGAAGAACCCCGCGGCCACCGGGGAAGATGAAGGTCTAATATGCCCCTTAGCCAGACACTCTGAAATATAATCCTTCATGGCCTGTCTCTCAGGACCAGAAAGGTTATACAACCTAGATTTCGGTAATTTGGCCCCAGGGATCAAGTTAACAGAACAGTCATATTCGCGATGAGGAGGTAATTCTTGACACCCTTTCTCCGAGAATACATCCTCAAAGTCTACCAGAAATGGAGGTAAGGCCCTAGGAGCGACCGTACCAATGACCGTATTCATGCAGTTTTTATTACAGAATTGACTCCATTGACTTATCTCTCTGGATTGCCAATTAATAACCGGGTTATGCTTAGTTAACCAAGGAAGGCCCAGCACTATAGGAGTAGGAAGACCCTCCAACACATAACAAGACAACAGTTCTTTATGTAACGCCCCCACTTGAAGATCTATGTTATGCACTGCTTGCAAAAAACTTCCCTGACCGAGAGGTCTGGCGTCGATCGAGAATATGGGGACGGGTTTAGCCAACACACTCAATCGCATACCTTGAACCCGGGCAAAGCGAGCATCCACCAGATTAGCCCCGGCCCCACTATCCAGAAGAACAGATATCCTCTCAGTTCTCGCACCCACCACCACCTCCGCCGGTACGAGAAACTGAGACGAATTTAGGGACGAAATACTTACTCCCAGATTGCCGTCCACCACACAATCTGGGATCAATAGTTTTCCGGCGACTTCTCACTCTGCAAAGAACGGGATGGACACCCCCCAATAAAATGTCCCTTTTTCCCACAGAAGAAACAACTTCTTGTTTTGTGGCGCCCCACCGATCCCCTCCCCCGGAATGATGTCCCTCCTAATTGCATAGGCTCCTCTGGACTGACTAGGGGAACCTCCGTATAAGGAACCCTTGAGGAAGGTGGAGTCATAACAGGGGGCGAAGTTACCCCGCACCTCTCCCGAAGACGTCTGTCAATACGAATAGCAAGGGCCATATCGGCCTCCAGTGACGTGGGGGGGTCATACTGTGCCAGCACATCCTTTAATTTGTCATTCCACTGGGTGTCTGTGGCCCACCTACGGAACTCCGAACAGAATTCCTCCGCCGGACGATCTCCCTGCTGTATCCTACGTAACTTAGATTCAGCAAGGGAGACCCGATCCGGGTCATCATATACAAGACCCAGAGCTGCAAAAATCCCATCCACTGACTGGAGAGCTGGGGAGCCCGGGGGGAGAGCGAACGCCCAGGATTGGGGGTCTCCTTGTAGGAGCGAGATGACAATCCCCACCCTTTGTTCTTCACTCCCAGATGACCGAGGTCGCAGCCGAAAGTACAATTTACATGCCTCCCGGAACGCAAAAAACTTGTCCCGCCCCCCAGTGAATCTGTCAGGGAGAGCTACTTTAGGTTCAGGTCCGGCCTGCTCCGGGGGGTACAAAACCTTGGACTTAACGTCCGCCAGCTCCATGGACAAACTCTGCAACTGCCGAGCAAGACTGACTACTGGATCCATGGTGACTGGAGAAAATCTTTAAGGGTCGGTGAAAATGTCACGCTGTCTCTGCATAAGGAGGACCGGGGTCTATGCTGACCCTAAGCTGGGGTCCTGACTAATCCCTCTACCTGGAGGTACTGTTGATGGTACAGAGGTCCAGGCCGCCAGCGTAACCCTATCTCCTGTGAATCCCTGACAACTGTAATCTAGTCCTGAGAAGGACCCTGATTACCACCACAGGGAACGGGAAGGTAACTGCCTACACACAGTATAAGACGAACGAGACAGTACAAGGGGTAAAATAAAAGACACCTTGCATACAAAACAACAACTACAGAGGGAACACCAAATGGTAAGGAGATAAATAATAAAGCGAGGAGAGGAGAAAACCACAACAGGTACTCTTAGCTTTAGACTTCTCAATATGATCCGCTCTGCTGGTCTGCATGAATGCTTTCACCGACACTTCCCTAGCAGACAGGCAGGTATATGAAGAAATCCAATTATCGCAACATTAATTGTAGCTGAGCGAGGCTGGTCTTGTCCAGCACAGAGAGAGGGAGAATTAACTCTCTCACTGCCGAAAAAAACACCCAGCAGCAGAAACTCAGCTGTGAGAAGTCAGGGTGTGCAATCGCGACGATCTTCGCAGCGACACACCCGTGACACCACAATACCCCCATCCTCTCACATTAACCCCCCCAGGGCCCTAGCCCCCACAATATCCCATCCTCTCACATTAACCCCCCAAGTGCCCTAGCCCGCACAATACCCCATACTCTCACATTAACCCCCCCAGTGCCCTAGCCCCCACAATAACCCATCCTCTCACATTAACCCCCCCAGTGCCCTAGCCCCCACAATACCCCATACTCTTACATTCACCCCAGTGCCCTGTACCCCTCTCCCACAATACCCATCCTCTCACATTAACCCCCCCAGTGCCCTGGCCCCCACAATATCCCATCCTCTCACATTAACGCCCCCAGTGTCCTAGCCCCACAATACCCCATACTCTCACATTAACCCCCCAGTGCCCTAGCCCCCACAATAACCCATCCTCTCACATTAACCCCCCAGTGCCCTAGCCCCCACAATACCCCATACTCTTACATTCACCCCAGTGCCCTGTACCCCTCCCCCACAATACCCCATCCTCTCACATTAACCCCCCAGTGCCCTAGCCCCCACAATACCCCATCCTCTTACATTCACCCCAGTGCCCTGTACCCCTCCCCCACTGTACCCCCATCCTCTCACATTAACCCCCCAAGTGCCCTAGCCCCCACAATACCCCCATCCTCTTACATTCACCCCAGTGCCCTGTACCCCTCCCCACTGTACCCCATCCTCTCACATTAACCCCCCAGTGCCTTAGACCCCACAATACCCCCATCCTCTTACATTCACCCCAGTGCCCTGTACCCCTCCCCCACTGTACCCCATCCTCTCACATTAACCCCCCAGTGCCCTAGACCCCACAATACCCCCATCCTCTTACATTCACCCCAATTCCCTGTACCCCTCCCCCACTGTACCCCCATCCTCTCACATTCCCCCCACAGTGACATGCCTGAGCAGAATGAATTTAATAAATTCCATCCCCTCTTACCATGAAGCTTGCAGGCAGTGGCTGAGGCAGGAGCAGGAAGTGTCCAATGTATGCACACAGAGGGCACTAGGACCCAGTGTGGCTGAGACAACCAGAGCCTGCAGGGCAGAAAGTGAAACTACAGCTGCCGCCAGGAAGGAAGGAAGGAGGGAGGTCCTCTGGTGAGACAGCATCTCCATGCACTTCGCACACACAGACAGGCACTGCAACCTGTGGCAGAGGGAGCCGGTATTGTGCTGCTCTCTCCGCTCTCTTTCATTGTGTGCCCCTGCTTCGAGGGAGGGGCACCTGCCCCCCCCTGCCCCACGGTGGGTACGCCCATGCAGATGTGACTGTGTGAGGGATTAAGGAGAGGCGGCCGGCACCACACCAGGTGTTATGAGTTCTGCTCTGCCGCCCCCTGGCTGCCGCCGCCTGAGACAAGAGGCTCAACTCGCCTCATTATAGCGGCGCCCCTGGGTATGGAGCATTAGAACTGTTGTATATTGTATAATACAGCAGTGTATGCGACACTACGCTGTATATACCATATATTATACATGGCACACTCACCTCTATACAAAGAATAAGAGGCATTATAACCTGTATATGAAAAGTATAATACAGCAGTGTATATACACTCTATATACCGCACACGATGTGTATGACCCTGTATACACCATATACTACACTCTTATTTTGAAGTAAAAAAAATAAACAGGAACAAACACAATACTTAAAATAAAGAACAAGTAAAGTTAAAAATCAACAAACTTACTGGTATTTCAATGGGAACTATGGGCCTGCTTTTGGCTAATGAGATGGTCAATGTTCGGTTCCATATTTGTCACAAGTGAAGCAATTTTTCTCTTTCTTGATATCATTATTTCCTAGGGATTCCAAATTGCTATTAGTAAAATACCAATATATATACAGCGCTACAAAAACAATATACCAGCAATAAAACTGCCCACACAGAGACATACAGCCTGCACTGCCCATCACTGCAGCCTTGCCAATCCATATCATTTCATCCTCATCAGTGCACATAGTGGCGCAACTCCGCATTTAGCTCAGGCTCAGACTGGTGTGGTGCGAAAGTCCCTAATAGGCAGGTAAATGTCCCCAATAGGCAGCATTGATCCCCAATAGGCAGCATAGGTCCCCAATAGCCAGCATTATCCCCCAATAGCCAGCATAATCCCCAATAGCCAGCATAATCCCCCATAGCCAGCATAATCCCCCAATAGCCATCATAATCCCCCATAGGAAGCATAATCCCCCAATAGCCAGCATAATCCCCCATAGGCAGCATAGTCCCCAACAGCCAGCATAATCCCCCATAAGCAGCATAGTCCCCAATAGCCAGCATAATCCCCCAATAGCCAGCGTAATTCCCCATAGCCAGCATAATCCCCCAATAGCCAGCATAATCCCCATAGGAAGCATAATCCCCCAATAGCCAGCATAATCCCCCATAGGCAACATAGTCCCCTATAGCCAGCATAATCCCCCAATAGCCAGCATAATCCCCCATAGCCAGCATAATCCCCCAATAGCCAGCATAATCCCCCAATAGCCAGCATAATCCCCCAATAGCCAGCATAATCCCCCATAGGCAGCATAGTCCCAAATAGCCAGCATAATCCCCCATAAGCAGCATAATCCCCCATAGGCAGCATAATCCCCCAATAGCCAGCATAATCCCCCATAGGCAGCATAATCCCCCATAGCCAGCATAATCCCCCAATAGCCAACATAATCCACAATAGCCAGCATAATCCCCCATAGGCAACATAGTCCCAAATAGCCAGCATAATCCCCCATAAGCAGCATAATCCCCCATAGGCAGCATAATCCCCCATAGCCAGCATAATCCCCCATAGCCAGCATAATCCCCCAATAGCCAGCATAATCCCCAATAGCCAGCATAATCCCCCATAGGCAGCATAGTCCCCTATAGCCAGCATAATCCCCCAATAGCCAGCATAATCCCCATAGCCAGCATAATCCCCATAGCCAGCATAATCCCCCATAGCCAGCATAATCCCCCAATAGCCAGCATAATCCCCCATAGCCAGCATAATCCCCCATAGGAAGCATAATCCCCCAATAGCCAGCATAATCCCCCATAGGCAGCATAGTCCCAAATAGCCAGCATAATCCCCCATAAGCAGCATAATCCCCCATAGGCAGCATAATCCCCCAAAGCCAGCATAATCCCCCATAGCCAGCATAATCCCCCATAGGAAGCATAATCCCCCATAGGCAGCATAGTCCCAAATAGCCAGTATAATCCCCCAATAGCCAGCATAATCCCCCATAGCCAGCATAATTCCCCATAGCCAGCATAATCCCCCAATAGACAGCATAATCCCCTCCATAGGCAGCATAATCCCCCCATAGCCAGCATAATCCCCCCATAGCCAGCATAATCCCCCATAGCCAGCATAATCCCCATAGGCAGCATAATCCCCCATAGGCCGGGCCCGGCGTCAAAAAAAAAAAGCCAGTACTCACTTATCTCCCCCGCTGCTCTGAAGAAGCGCGCTCGACTCCGTCTTCTCCTGGCACAGGCGGCATGACGTCATCAGGGCGCGCAGGCGGCGTGATGACGATCACGTCGCCTGTGCTGCATATGGAAGGCCGCAATCACCACATTCCGCCCGCGATTAAAGGGCCCGCCGGCACTGAACTGTCAGTTCAATGTCGGCGGGGCCGACGGGCCGGTTCTTTCAATGTGCGCCCCTGCTTCTAGGGGGGGGGGCAGCTGCCCCACCTGCCCCACGGTGGGTACGCCCATGACTGGCATACAACATATTGCACATGCCCGGCATGAATAACATAAGCAAAAAGTGCAGTAGTGCAAAGAGATGGATATAAGAACTCCCAAGCAGGGGTGGATTAAGGGTAGCCAGGGCCCCGGGCTGTTCAGACTCTGTGGGCCCCCCGGGCATGTGACTGGAGATTATTCCAGGCGCCTCCACCCCTCGAACTGTCCACAGTCCCACCACTCTCTCTTGGAAAAACTCCACTTCTCACCTATCATACATTAACAGTTCCCATCACCAGATCACACATATAGCCAGCAGCTTTTGTTTTGGCCAAAAGATTATTTAAGCCGCCACCATAACATAGTAGACACTTTTGGCCAGGCCCTACTCTACTGTAACCTATTAAATATTTGTTAAAATATGCATTACAATTTAGGTATATCTTTATTTATTTTTCAATTTTTAAAATGACCAATAACACCACATACAAGGGACAAATACCACCACACCATGTCCAGACCACATATTACCACCACAGTGATCGAATAATATCACATACAAGGAACAAATACCACAACACAATGACCAGAGCACATATTACCACCACAAAGTGACCAAATAGCACATACAAGGGTCAAATACCGCAACACCATGTCCAAACCACATATTACCACCACATAGTGACTGAATACTACAATACTGCTCAGTAAAAAAAAAAAAAACAATACTATCACCATAAGTGCCATTATACACAGTAGATCTGTACTTAGTATGCAGTGTCTGTGTACAGGTAATACAGTGATCACTGATGACATTATACACAGGAGCTCTGTATATAATGTATAGGTAATACAGTGATCACTGGTGACATTATACACAGGACTTCTGTATATAGTATACAGTGTAGAGTGTCAGTGTATAGGTAACACACTGACTCACCAGTAACGTCTCTAGATGAAGTCCTTCATCTTTGTTTTTCATCTTTCATCCAGCACAGACCACCATCACTTCTTCCAGCCAGGGCTCGTCTCTGCAGGAAATAACACAGTTATCTCGAGCTCCACTTGCAGAACACATTACTTAATTTTTCCCAACTTTTACATTACACCACATGAAGAAAAAAAGGCGACATAGTATCACTCTACACAGTAGCGAAACGCACGTCGGGATCCAGTCTCCATGTGTGTGGGGGGTTGCCTACGTGTGCTTTGGGTAAGATACTGTCATTAGCAAAATTATATACTGTATTTTCCTACCACAAATCCCAAGCCATGTTTGGCAACCGTTGGGAGCTTATCCTTTTTGTTATTTGCTAGGTGTCATGTATAGTGTACAGTTCCTATAGCGTCTTGTGCTTGGGTGCGAGGAAAACACAGGAGACATAGGTTGAAATGAAATGACTTGTATTATTTCATACAAGCATGCTGAAAAGTTCACACAGTTTGCAGGAACAGCGACAGGAGACACAGCAGGCCAGAGTAACTTCAAGCACTACAAAAAATCTCCAAAGCAGGTTCAGGATCTCTTCTCTGTACCGTAATTCCTCTGCAAACATGGATTCACCAAACAGCAGGTTTCCAGAGTCCAAAAGTGTTCCAAGGTTCCTCAGTAGGGAATAGCTGGAGTACAAGTCCAAGGTTTCCAGGAGTAAGGTCACAGACTGACTGAGGCTTGATTCAGGAGCACTGATTGTTCAGCTGAGGCTGCTTAAGAAGCAAGAGGGAAGAATCAGGGCGGGAACATGAAAACTGGAAACTCCATATTAACTGAGGGCAAGAGCTGCAGAAAGACAGAAAGCAAAATGGCCGACGGAAAACTGAGTTTCAAGGAACATGTCAACAGAGACAAAGAACCTTACATTACTCCCCCCTTAGGGACAACCTCCGGATGACCTCAGACCAGGCTTGTCAGGGTACCTCTGATGAAACTGGCGGAGCAGGCGAGGAGCATTTACATTATTGACTGGTTCCCATGAGTTGTCCTCCACTGGGTAGCCCTGCCATTTAATCAAATATTGCAACTGATTTCTGTACAACCTGGAATCTAGAATCCTTTCCACCATAAATTCTTCCTGACCATCGACCAGCACTGGGTCAGGGCAAGGAGAAGAACGTCCAGGAAACGTATTGGGTGTTGCAGCCTTTAGTAGGGATACATGAAAGACAGGGTGGATTCTCATAGTTCTGGGCAGTTGAAGACGACAAGCAACAGCACTTATAATCTTATTGATCTTATAAGGTCCAATGTACTTATGTCCCAATTTAGACGATGGAATCTTTAATTTAAGATTTCTGGTTGACAGCCAGACCAAATCTCCTACCTTGAAAGCTGGTGCAGGTTTACGAAATTTATCTGCTGCTTTCTTGTACCTTTCCTGAGCCAATTCTAGATTTTCCTTTAGAAGATCCATATTCTTTTGTAAAGAAGTGATTCTTTCAGCCACTGCCGGCAAGGGCGTATCTATGGGAAATCGAGGAAGAATGTTAGGATGATAACCTAGATTGGAGTAAAAAGGAGACTGCTTAGTGGAGGCGCTCTGAGAGTTGTTATAAGAGAACTCAGCCAGTGGAAGTAGATCCACCCAATCATCCTGTAGGTGGCAGATAAAACAGCGGAGATACTGCTCCAGGGTCTGATTGGTTCGTTCTGTCTGTCCATTAGTCTGGGGATGAAAAGCAGAAGAAAGGTTTACTTTAATGTCCAATGCTGCACAGAAATTTTGCCAAAACCTTGAAGTGAATTGCACCCCTCGATCCGAAATGACCTCATCCGGTACTCTATGTAAGCGAAACACATTCTTAATCATCAAGTCTGATGTCTGTTTTGCAGTGGGTAAGCCGACACAAGGGATAAAATGAGCTGCCTTTGTTAGACGGTCAACCACCACTAGAATGGTGTTCTTCCCTTGAGAGGTTGGTAACTCCACAATGAAGTCCATAGAAATGGATCCCCACGGGCGGGACGGGGTGGGAAGAGGTTGCAACAGACCAGTTGGTGAGGAGCGAGGTGTTTTGCATCTTGCACAGACTTCACATGAAGTGACATAGTTTAAGACATCTTTCCTGTAAGTGGGCCACCAAAAGAAACGAGAAAGAAATTCTTGTGTCTTTAGAATTCCCCTATGCCCGGCTATCTTGGAATCGTGGATGAGTTGCAATACTCTCAATCTGACTGTTTCAGGTATATACAGACGTTGTCCCTGAATCCACACACCATTCTTAAAGACAAGACTTACGTCCCTTGGGGGTTGAGCCAACAAAGAATCCGCATGGTATGCTTCCTTGATGTCCTTAAGTAGGTCTTGATTATGAATCACTCCCAGGAATCTAGAGTCAGGAATAATAGTCTTAGGAGGAGTAAGTGGATGTGTCTCTGCTGAATGAATCCTAGAGAGTGCATCAGCCTTTCCATTGCGCGATCCTGGTCTATAAGAAATGACAAAATTAAATTGGTTTAGGAAAAGATTCCAGCGAGCCTGGCGAGGAATCAGGCACTTAGCCGACCTGATAAATTCAAGGTTACGATGGTCTGTCAGGACGACTATTTGCTGTGCAGCTCCCTGAAGAAGGTGTCTCCATTCCTTGAAGGCGGCAATAATGGCCAACAATTCTCTATTGCCCACATCGTAGTTCCTCTCAGTCGAAGACAACTGCTGGGAAAAGAAGGCACAGGGATGCAAGACATTCTTCTCACCTGTTCTCTGAGAGAGTATAGCTCCAACGGCACAGTCTGAAGCATCCACCTCTATTATGAAGGCAAGCTCGGGGTTGGGATGTACTAAGATAGGTGCGGTGGTAAATTTATCCTTTAAACAGGAAAATGCTTCCTGAGCTTGCGGGGTCCAGGAGAACCTAGACTGTTTCCGGGTAAGTTGGGTGATAGGTGACACTACCTCAGAAAAATTCTTAATGAAACGTCTATAGAAGTTGGCAAACCCGATGAAACGCTGCACCTCCTTCACATTTCTAGGAATTGGCCAATCCTTGATGGCTTGGGTCTTGCTTCCATCCATACTAATCCCTTGCGTAGATAGTACATACCCCAGAAATTGAATTTCGGTCCTATGGAATTCACATTTTTCAAGTTTGATGTAGAGATGGTTTTGTCTTAGGCGTTCTAAGACCATTCTCACATGTCCATGATGTTCCTCTGTGAGTTAGAAAAAATTAGAATATCATCCAGATAAATCACCACAAATGTATCTAGGAGATCCCTGAAGATATCATTCACGAAGTGTTGGAAAGTGGCTGGGGCAGTACTCAGACCAAAAGGCATAACTAGATATTCAAAGTGTCCATAGCGTGACCTGAAAGCAGTCTTCCATTCATCCCCAGGTCTAATACGGACCAAGTTATAGGCCCCACGGAGATCCAGTTTAGAGAAAATTTTGCCATGCCGCACTCTCTCCAACAGCTCAGGGATTAAAGGCAATGGATAACGGTTTCTAATAGTAACCTTATTGAGTTCCCTATAGTCTATGCAGGGTCTCAGAGATCCATCTTTCTTCTTCACAAAGAAGATGGGTGCACCTGCGGGAGATGAAGAGGGGCGTATGAAGCCCTTGGCTAAATTTTCGTCTATATAATCCTTCAAAGCTTTTAGCTCGGGCCCGCTAGGGGGTAGATCTTACCAAAAGGTATCTCGGCTCCAGGCAATAATTCAATTGGACAATCATATGGACGGTGAGGAGGAAGCTGATCAGCGTTCTTCTTGTCACATAAATCCACATAGTCCTAGTATACAGCTGGTAGTTCAGGGACTGACATGGTTCCTTAGGAACAGAGCAAGCTGAAACTCCTTGACTCATCTGTTTCTCTGGAAAGTGTAATTCCTTGGTCTCCCAGTTAATCGTAGGATTCTGCGCCTGCAGCCATGGTAGCCCTAGAATAATGGGAAAGTGGGGAGAAGAGATAAGCAAAAAAGACATTTTCTCCTGATGATCTTTACCCATAAGGACCCTCAAAGGCTCTGTTTCTTGATCCACTGGTCCAGAAGTCAGTAGAGAGCCATCCACAGTCTCCATCTGTACTGGAGTAGCCTTCTTCACTGAACGTATCCCCTGTTTCAGAGCAAAGGAGATATCCATAAAATTTCCACTTGCTCCTGAGTCGATCATAGCAGAGCTAGACACCCAGACTGAGTCAACCAGAGTTTGATGGAAAGGAAGCAATGAGAATTGTTTCTTTTACAACTCAGCTGGGACACCGCTGAGGAAACTTGAAAAATTGCAGCGTTTATACCGTCATCGTCCCAGAACTAACAGAGTTTAAGTCCGAGAAATCAAGATCTCTTGCAGCAGATCTCTCTGGAGCCTGAGGCTCGGACATGACAGAGCTCCTCTCGCAACACTCACAGTGAATGACTGCTGCAGTAGTCTTACGAGAACGGCTGGGGCAGTTTATAATGAAGTGCCCTGACTTACCACAGTAGAAACATAGATTTTCCTTTATACGATGTTCTTTGCGTGCATCACTAACCCGTCTTTGTAAAGAGTCCACCTGCATGGGTTCAGGTTCTGGTTCCCTTGTGATCCTACTCAAAGGTTCCTTAGCTGAGGAGGGAGGTAGTAAAAGGTTAGTGCGATTATTTTCGAACCATCTCTCTTGTCTGCGTTCAGTCAGACGAGCATCAATACGGATACAATAGTTAATAAAGTCACCTAACGCAGTGGGAGGGTCGGCACGAGCAAGTTCATCCTTAATCAGTGGAGACAACCCTTTCCGAAAAATAGATTTTTTAGCGGAAGTGTCCCAAGTGGTATCAAGAGCCCATCTCCTGAAATCCAGGGCATATTCGGCTACTGAACGCTTACCTTGGCGCAAAGTTAACATGGCTGCTTCAGCTGTTGCACCTCGATTGGGGTCATCAACACCTGCCCCATGGCTGAAATAAAAGCATCAAGGTGATTCAAACAATCATCCTCAGTCTCAATCAGAGGGTTTGCCCACATCAAAGCCTTATTGGTAAGCAACATGATTATAGTAAGCACTTTGGATCGTTCAGTGGGAAATTGTGAAGCATGTGCAGAGAAAAATAAATTGCATTGATTAATAAATCCCCTGAATTTCTCACGTTCACCGCCAAAACGAAAAGGAGGTAATTTGGGGATCCCAGAACTCGGGGTTATGGCAGGAGCCTGGGCTCGTTCCTCTAGAGCCTCAATCCTGGCTCGCAATTCCTGGGTAGTCTGTCCAAACACTTGCAAATTATGATTAGTGAGGTCCTGTAGGCTTGCAAAACGGGTTTTTAAAGTCTGTACATCTGAAAGGATTGTATCAGTCACTCCGCAAAGTTCCTTTATGCGGGCCTCCATCTTCCAGATCTTTTAAGGCAGAAGTGCTGGAAGAGGAAAGAAAAAAAAAAAAAAAAAACAATAGTGTTTACCTGTGGTAACACTCCAGAGTAAAATTTTAAGGGAATGCACTCACCTGGAATGGTTGTGAGAAGTCACAACCACTGTCATCACATAAGGTATTAAACGGACATCTGATATCCACAGTCACAGCAGACACGGCTTTCCCAGACCCAGCAGACACTAAACATTGGCTCCTGAATCTTGTCATGTATAGTGTACAGTTCCTATAGCGTCTTGTGCTTGGGTGCGAGGAAAAACACAGGAGACATAGGTTGAAATGAAATGACTTGTATTACTTCATACAAGCATGCTGAAAAGTTCACACAGTTTGCAGGAACAGCGACAGGAGACACAGTAGGCCAGAGTAACTTCAAGCACTACAAAAAATCTCCAAAGCAGGTTCAGGATCTCTTCTCTGTACCGTAATTCCTCTGCAAACATGGATTCACCAAACAGCAGGTTTCCAGAGTCCAAAAGTGTTCCAAGGTTCCTCAGTAGGGAATTAGCTGGAGTACAAGTCCAAGGTTTCCAGGAGTAAGGTCACAGACTGACTGAGGCTTGATTCAGGAGCACTGATTGTTCAGCTGAGGCTGCTTAAGAAGCAAGAGGGAAGAATCAGGGCGGGAACATGAAAACTGGAAACTCCATATTAACTGAGGGCAAGAGCTGCAGAAAGACAGAAAGCAAAATGGCCGACGGAAAACTGAGTTTCAAGGAACATGTCAACAGAGACAAAGAACCTTACACTAGGTTCCACATTGGCACCAAATCTCCTATATGGGGGGGTCTGCCTACCCTTTGTCTGAGTCAGATACTGCAATTGGCGATTAGATATGTTGATATACTATGTGTTAGAACCCAAACTGTGGGTGGCAACCTTGGGAGTTCTTATATCCATCTCTTTGCACTACTGCACTTTTGCTTATGTTATCCATGCCGGGCATGTGCAAAATGTTGTTTGCCAGTTGTTGACAAGATATCTAAGGGACAGTAACAGGTGTGTGTACGATTATTACTTATCATATATAATGTGACACATTAAATCCTACTATTTGCATACTGTTACCTGTCTCCCTAATGTTTATCTTACTCTGCCATGACACTGGCATGTAATTAAAATTATTATTCACTGTCATTATGCATGGTGATTTTATAGGTATGTGCAACTGTATTAGCAGTATTTATACTTACATCAGTTCTGTGTGTCCTTTAAATGCAAAATATCTCACATGTTTTAATATGCTCAACCATTTGTAGCAATTAATAAAATTTGTATAATTTACCTTTGTAACCTATGTGCTCCGTTTTTTTCTAATGGCAATTTACATATACTCCAGAATGTTATAAAGAGTGATCAGCTTAACAGCAATTACTTGCAAAGTCAATATTTGGCTAGAAAATGAACTTTATCCCCCAAAACACATGTCAACATCATTGCAGCCCTGCCTTAAAAGGACCAGCTAACCTCTTTTCAGTGATTGCTCCATTAACACAGGTGTGGGTGTTGATGAGGACATGGCTGGAGATCAATCTGTCATGATTAAGTAAGAATGACACCACTGGACACTTTAAAAAGAGGCTGGTGCTTGGCATCATTGTTTCCTTTCTGTTAACCATGGTTATCTCTAAAGAAACACGTGCAGTCATCATTGCAATGCACAAAAATGGCCTAACAGGGAAGAGTATCGCAGCTAGAAAGATTGCACCTCAGTCAACAATCTTTCGCATCATCAAGAACTTCAAGGAGAGAGGTTCCATTGTTGCCAAAAAGGCTCCAGGGCGCCCAAGAAAGACCAGCAAGTGCCAGGACCGTCTTTTAAAAAGTGTTTCAGCTGCGGGATCGGGCTACCAGCAGTGCAGAGCTTGCTCAGGAATGGCAGCAGGCAGGTGTGAGTGCATCTGCACGCACTGTGAGGCGGAGACTCTTGGAGCAAGGCCTGGTCTCAAGGAGGGCAGCAAAGAAGCCACTTCTCTCCAGAAAAAACATCATGGACAGACTGATATTCTGCAAAAGGTACAGGCAGGGAATCGGCTCTCTCACAGTCTTGCTAAAAACACAGCCATGAATAAAAGAATGGTACCAGAATGTCCTCCAAGAGCAACTTCTCCCAACCCTCCAAGAGCAGTTTGGCGATCAACAATGTCTTTTCCAGCATGATGGAGCACCTTGCCATAAAGCAAAGGTGATAACTAAATGGCTCAGGGAACAAAACATAGAGATTTTGGGTCCATGGCCTCCCAGATCTTAATCCCATTGAGAACTTGTGGTCAATCATCAAGAGACGAGTGGACAAACAAAAAACTAAAAATTCTGACAAAATGAAAGCATTG
The DNA here is from genome assembly GCA_033576555.1 of Oophaga sylvatica. Lineage (NCBI taxonomy): Eukaryota > Metazoa > Chordata > Amphibia > Anura > Dendrobatidae > Oophaga > Oophaga sylvatica. The sequence continues at coordinate 25,447 of JARQOD010008798.1, forward strand.
ATTGTGCAAGAATGGACTGCTATCAGTCAGGATTTGGTCCAGAAGTTGATTGAGAGCATGCCAGGGAGAATTGCAGAGGTCCTGAAGAAGAAGGGTCAACACTGCAAATATTGACTTGCTGCATTAACTCATTCTAACAGTCAATATAAGCTTTTGTTACTCATATGTTTGCAATTATATTTCTGTCTGTGATAAAAACATCTGTCAAACACACATAAAAACCAGAGGTCAGCAGATCATGTGAAAATATAATATTTGTGTCATTCTGAAAACTTTGGCCATGACTGTACTATAACACGTCCCACCCCAGATCAGTGAATTTTTGCTATATTTTGTCATGCCCCTCACCACTCTCTAAGGCTAGTTTCACACTAGCGCAAGCCGAGCTGCGGAGGGCTGCGGACTTCCTCCATGAAGCTCCGCCCACGGCTGCACTTCCTCTGGTCAGCTCCCTATGTCGGCATGCGGCCTGCATACCCTATCTTTAACATTAGGTACTCAGGCCATGCGATGTATGCGGATGCTTCTGCATGCGTCATTTTGATGGTGCGGTGACCTGCACCGAACGGCAACGAGTTGCATTTTGGTGCGGTCACCGCACATCAAAATGACGCATGCAGAGGCATCCGCATACATTGGCACGGCCTGCGTACCTAATGTTAACCCTTAGTGACAGAGCATTTTGCAGCTTAATGACAGGGCCAATTTTTTACAATTCTGACCACTGTCAATTTATGAGGTTATAACTCTGGAACGCTTTAACGAATCCAGCCTGATTCTGAGATTTTTTTTTCGTGACATATTGTACTTCACGTTAGTGGTAAAATTTTCTTTGATATGACTTGTGTTTATTTATGAAAAAACGGAAATATGCGAAAATTTTGAAAATTTAACAATTTTCAAACTTTAAATTTTTATGCCCTTAAATCAGAGAGATATGTCACACAAATTTCTTAATAAAATAACATTTCCCACATGTCTACTTTACATCAGCACAATTTTGGGAACAAAATTTTTTTTTGTTACGAAGTTATAAGGGTTAAAAGTTGACAAACGATTTCTCATTTTTACAACATCATTTTTATTTTAGGGACCACATCACATTTGAAGTCATTTTGAGGGGTCTATACGATAGAAAATACCAAAAGTGACACAATTCTAAAAACTGCACCCCTCAAGGTGCTCAAAACCACATTCAAGAAGTTTATTAACCCTTTACGTGCTTCACAGGAACTGAAGCAATGTGGAAGGAAAAAATTAACATTTAACTTTTTTTTGCAAAAACTTTACTTCGGAACTGTGAGGAACTAAGCCGACCGCCACATGGTAGCCTGGGTATCACAGCTTCTGATCCCACTGCTGCCACCAATTGTGAGGACGATCCCCTTTTACTCCCATGTCACCAATGGGACGTAACTCCACAGGTACAGCTCTCCGGCGCCCCTTGGTCTCTCAGGTCAGTAAGGGAACTGCGCCTAGAGCAAATGGCCGCGGGGAGGGTGTCCTGTTACCCATGGGTATTCTAAGATTCGTGATCAGAATAAAAGCATCAGTCCAAGATTAATTTTATGGTTTAATTGCCTTAAGGCGCACTAGATAATTACAGAAATATACAGTAAGCTATACAACGGAATTACAATGGATTTGCAGTCAGAGAAAAAATACAACGATAATGTACAAGGCTTAAAGGTATAAGCTATAGATCAATATTACCGGGTAGTATGGTCATGGGGAGGCAGGAGCTCTGCCATCCCAGGTAAGTCTTCAGTTGCTGGACAGTCCCACAGCATGTGCTGCTGCTCCATTTGGCAAGGCAAATCAGCTCTGTCTTGTGCTTCTTGTTGCTGTGAGAAAAATGGAATGCCCCCAGCCTGTTCATGGTTACAGTTCTTAAAACTGCTAGGTCCTTCCCCTTTGCTTTGAAGCACGCATATTAACTGGCCTGCAATTCATATGGAGCAGGAAACACTGGCCTGAGTCCGAGCCATTCAACATACCAATGACCATCCCATTCAGACACTGGCCTAAACCAATTAGCATGTTAAAGCCTATTGATTCATAGTGGACATCAAAACTGGTCGTACTGAATATGCTAATAGGCACTGTGTAGTTAGCAGTCTGTGGCTCTGTGAACTGACAAAATGGAGGCTGGTACAGGCCCTATACAAATGACGACGTCCCTTTTCTTTACAGGAACCTATTTTTTTTATTTTCACAACAGTTAAAAGAAAAAATGAACACAAAATTTGTTGTGCAATTTCTTCTGAATAAACCGATACCCCATATGTGGGGTAAACCACTTTTTGGGCGCACGGCAGAGGTCAAAAGGGAAGGAGCGACATTTGACTTTTTCAACGCAGAATTGGCTGGACGCCATGTCGCGTTTGTAGAGGCCCTGATGTGTCTAAACAGTGGAAAACCCATCACAAGTGACCCCATTTTGGAAACTAGACCCCCTAAGGAACTTATCTAGATGTGTGGTGAGCACTTTGAACCTGCAGTGCTTCACAGAAGTTTTTTAACATAGAACAGTGAAAATGAAAAATCATATTTTTTCCACAAAAACAATCTTTTCACCCCAATTTTTATTTTCCCAAGGGTAACAAGACCCAAAAGTTTTTGTGAATTTGTCCTGAGCTGCTGATACCCCATATGTGGGGGGTAAACCACTGTTTGGGGGGCATGGCAGAGTTGGGAAAGGAAAGCGCCGTTTTTACTTTTTCAGCGCAGAATTGGCTGGACGTCATGTCGTGTTTGTAGAGGCCCTGATGTGTCTAAACAGTGGAAACCCCCCACAAGTGACCCCATTTTGGAAATTAGACCCCCTAAGGAACTTTTTCTAGATGTGTGGTGAGCACTTTGAACCTCCAAGTGCTTCACAGAAGTTTATAACATAGAAACCCTGAAAATAAAAAATCATTTTTTCCAGAAAAACGATCTGTTCACCCAATTTTTATTTTCCCAAGGGTAAACAGACCCCAAAAGTTTTTGTGCAATTTGTCTTGAGAATGCTGATACCCATATGTGGGGGTAAACCACTGTTTGGGTGCATGGCAGAGCTTGGAGGGAAGGGCGCCGTTTGACTTTTTCAACTCAGAATTGGCTGGACGCCATGTCGCGTTTTTAGAGGCACTGATGTGTCTAAACAGTGGAAACCCCCACAAGTGAACCATTTTGGAAACTAGACGCCCTAAGGAACTTATCTAGATGTGTGGTGAGCACTTTGAACCCCCAAGTGCTTCACAGAAGTTTATAACTACCGGCATGAAAAAAAAAAAGTCATATTTTTCCACAAACCTGATCGTTTAGTCCCCAATTTTTTTTTTTTCCCAAGGGAAAACAGGAGAAATTAGACCACAAAAGTTGTTGTCCAATTTTCCTGAGTCGTTGATCCCCATAGTGGGGGGGACCACTGTTTGGGCGCACGGCGGGCTTGGAAGGAAGGAGCGCCGTTTGACTTTTTAAACCAAAAATTGGTGGAATTAAAAAAATTGACGCCATTTCGCTTTTGGAGAGCCCTGATACCCTAACAGTGAAACCCCCCCACAAATACACCATTTTGGAAACTAACCCTTAAGGAACTTATCGATGTGTGGTAGCACTTTGAATCCCCAAGGCTCACAGAAATTAATAAACGAGCGCCGTGAAAATAAAAAACATTTTTTTCCTCAAAAAATGATTCTTTATCCCCTATTTTTTTTTTTTCCCCAAGGGTAACAGGAGAAATTGGACCCAAAAAGTTGTTGTCAATTTTTCCTTGTACGCTGATACCCCATTGTGGGGTGAAACAATTGTTTGGGGCATGGAGGCTTGGAAGGAAGGAGCGCCATTTTGTAATGCAGCTTTGATGGAATTTTCTGCGGGGCGTATGTTTTTTGCAGAGCCCCTTGATGTGCCTAAAAAATAGAAACCCCCTGCAAGTGACACCATTTGGAAACTAACCCCCCCAAGGACTTATCTAGAGTGTGTGGCACTTTGAACCCCCATGCTTCACAGAAATTTATAAATGCAGAGCCGTTAAAAGAAAACATTTTTTTCTCAAAATGATTTTTTTAGCCACTATTTTTTTTTTCCAAGGGTAACAGGAGAAATTAGAACCCAAAATTGTGTAAGCCCTGAGTACGCGAACCCCATAGTTGGGGTAAACCATGTTTGGGCCACGGCAGGCTCGGAAGGGAGGGAGGCCATTTGACTTTTTTGAAAGCCAGTCGTGTTTGGAGCCCCCTTGTGTCTAAACAAGGAAACCCCCACAAGTACCCCTTTTTTGAAACTAGCCCTTAAGGACTTTCTAGATGTGTGGTGAGCACTTTGGACCCCAAAGGGGTTTCCCAAAATTTATAAAGCAGAGCTGTGAAAATAAAAAATCTTTTTTTTCCCCAAAAAATTTTTTTTTAGCCAGCTATTTTTTTTTCCCAAGGGTAACAGGAGAAATTAAAAACCCCAAAATTGGTGGGCAAATTGTCCTATGCGTTGTACCCCAATGTTGGGGTAAACCGTTTGGGGCGCACGGCAGGGCTGGAAGGGGGGGAGCGCCATTTGACTTTTTGAAGCCACTCGGTTGGAGACCCCTGATGTGCCAAAATATGAAATCCCCAATTCTAGCTCCAACCCTAACCCCAAACCCCCTAACCCTAATCCCAACCCTAACCAACCTAAACCCAACCCTAATTCCCAACCCTAATTGTAACCCAACCCTAATTGTAACCCCAACCCCAATCAACCCTAATTCTAACCCTAAGGCCGGGATCCCATGCGAGTAAGTCGTCCGAACTCGCTGTGAAATCCAGCTTGGGCCCCTCGGAGTGGAGCGAACGGCTGCATTAACTAATGCGCCGCGGCTTCCCTCCTGGTTTCCGTTGCCAGGCTGGGATTTCACATCGAGGGGGACACAACTCCCAGTGTGTCCCGGAAACCCTAAGGCTAGGTTCATTTTGCGTTTTACCAACCGTTAAACACTAGCGTTGACGGGTGGTAACGATTTGCATAACGCGACGCTTATGCATAAACCCCAGCGCGAGGAACAGCAATGATTCCATTGTGTAGTGGTGACGGAGCCCGCCTGCGCCCGCGTCCGAGGGGTCCGTCACGAATGATGGCACTCGCAAACGATGGCTTTACGGCATGCGTCCGATGGGCCCTCAAATGGGGGTGATGGCAGCGTTAACGGGCGTTACACCGGTTAAACCGCGGTGTAAGCAGCCTCAAGGGACTGCCTAACGCAGTATGAACCCACCTAACCTAATTATAACCCTAACCCTAATGCAAAACCAACCCTAATGCTAACCCTAACCCTAATATAACCCTAACCCTAACGGAAAAATGAAATAAATATAATTTCTATTTTTTTTAATGTCCCTAACTAAGGGGGTGATAAATGGGGGGGTTTTTTTACGTTTTTTTTTTTTTGACACTGTGATAGTTTATCACATGATCAAAATGCACTTTCTGGAGAATGAATGAAAAAAAATTTGAATCTGCCGCCAAGCGTCGGCGGGCGCATGCGCAGCGCTGCCTTTTTTTTTCCCAGGAAGAAACCGGGGGCGGAGGCCAGGGGGACCTGGGAGGACCACCGGAGGTAAGGGGGATCAGGGGACATGAGGACCCTCATTTTTTCTCCCCTTGATGTCGATCACACAAGGGGAGAGAAATCATTTTTTTTTTGCGATCGCCGTTATGCTTGTAAGGGCGATCGCAAATCGGGACGGTGAAACCCCCCCCCCCCGATCATGTTCCCCATTTCCAACCGAGACCCCAGAGAATATTGTCCTCCCCCCCGCACATAGCGGCGGGCGCATGGGCCCGCCATTTTCCTCCAAGGGCCCGCACCGGGGGACAATTTAGGGGCCGGGGGCAAAAGGGGATCGGGGGCACATGGGGGTCCCAGGGACCCTTTTTCCTGTCCCTCTGATTGATGGACACAGAGGCAGGAAATTAAATGGCACCTTTTTTTTTTTGTTGCGACGCCGTTATAGGGTTATTTAAAGGCGTCGAAACATCGGGTCGGTAAAAACCGACCCGATTCATGTTCTTGGGGGTTTGGTCCCCGTAGCCGAGATCCGAGAAAAGCCCTTGGGGGGCGCTATTTATTTTTCCACGCGCCGTTAATTAACGGCGCTGGTTTAAGTACCCTTAATGACCGCCGTTAAAAGGCGGGATCGGCGGTCGTTAAGGGTTAAATATAGGTAACAGGCCGATGCGACAAGGGGGGCTGACCGAGGAGGGCGACGGTGGGCGGAGCTTCACGGAGAAGTCCGCAGCTCGGCCATACGCTAGTGTGAAACTACCCTTATAGGAGATATTTGGAGCCACATGTGAATGGCGCCGCATGGTACGATACCCAGCTAATTTCCCGGATCATGGGGTCCCACAATCAGATCCACAATAACAAAAGTCATCCCCTACCAGAGATATGATAATTCCAAATTTGAATAACTTAAACAGTTTTTCATGATTTTTTTTACATTTATAGGATGAAAAAATAATAAACCAATAATGACAATCCATGCCATGCTCGTCAGACAAGTGTTAAATCAGGCGTGATTTTTTTTATCAGATAGCACATGACCAGTGTTAAACAATGAATCCGGCAGAGAAACACTTTTTTTCTCAATGATTCGGTGTGAGAAAAAAAATCTTATCATCGCATTTGGTCTGCAATTGAATGAGATCACCCGTTCAAGTTAGGAGGGAGAAAAAAAATGGTCCTCAGTATAACATCCAATATTTACATTACAATTTAAACAGGAACTGTAATGATCTGTAAATGATTAATAATTGTCAAAAAAAAAAAGACGAAACGGACAACAAGTGAGAAGAAAATCATCCACCTCCTGGATGAAAACTGATATTATACGTATATGATGTACGGGAAATATGGTATATGTAATGCAAAGTTTCACTTCTTACATTGCATGAGTAAATTCTACAATAGCTCGAAATGCAAATCCTCTGGTGGTATTAAAAGTTGCAGATACACGGAGTGACACAAAATGATGCAGACGTATATCCTCCATAAGTTTTATGGGCACACGTAGGCCTCCAAACGTTTGTGCATCACATATTCCTCCCAACAGAATTATGGGCACCATAGTCCTCCATACAGAATTTGGGCATCGCATATCCTCCTACAGCTTATGGGCACCACCCAGCTTCATACAATATTTGGACACCACATGTCCTCCTACATTTAATGGACAACCACATAGTCTCCATAAAGTATTTGGGCAACCATAGACCCTTACAGTATTTGGCCATCTGCCTCCATACAGTTTAGGACACTAAAATCCTCCAACAGTATTATGGGCCCACACAGTTCCATACAGATTATGGACACCACATAGTCTCCTACAGTATTATGGACCCACATAGTGCTCCATAAATTTATGGGCAACAATAGCACTCCTACAGTATTATGGCCTAATAGCGTCCTACAGTATTAGGACCAAATAGTCCTCCATACTTTTTTGGGCACCAACATCCTCCATACAGTATTTGGAACCAATAGTCCTCCATACAATTAGGACCACATTCCCTCCATACAGTATTAGGGCACCACATAACCTCCTAAGATTATGGACACCACATAGCCCTCCAAACAGTATTATGGACACCACTAGTCCGCCATAACAGTTTTATGGCACCACACAGTTTCCATACAAATTAGGGAACCACTTAGTCCTCCCATAAGTAAAGGACACCATACCCTCCATACGATTATGGGCACCACATTAACGCTCCATAAGTATTATGGAACCACATCCCCCAAACATTTATGGACACCCATGTCCTCCATACAGTATTAGACACCACAAGCCCTCCCTTAAGTTTTGGGAAATAAACGCTCCAACAGTTTATGGAACCAATAGCCCCCAAACATTATTTGGACACCCATATCCCCATCATATTATTGGCACCACACATCTTCCATACCAATATTAGGGACACCACTAGTCCTCCTACAGATTTGGGCACCACATAGCGCCCATACAGTATTATGGCACCACATAGCCCTTTTACAGATTTGGGACACCACATAATTTCCTAGTTTATGGACACCAAAATAACTCCTACAGTATTATGGACACCACAAGCCCTCCATACAGTATTATGGGCCCCTAAGCTCCATACAGTTTAGGAACCACATGCCCTCCAAACAGTATTTGGACACCACATAGTCCGCCATACAGTTTATGGGCACCACACAGTCTTCCATACAATATTAGGGACACCACATAGTCCTCCATACGTATTATGGGCACCACATGCGCTCCCAAAGTATTATGGGGCACCCAAAATCTTCCTACGTATTTGGGCCCCACATATCCCTTTATAAAGTATTTGGGCACCACATAGCCCGATACGTATTTGGGCACCACATACGCCCATACAGTATTATGGAACATATTCCTCCATACAGTATTGGGCTACATAATGTCCATACAGTTTATGGGCCCCATATTTGTCAATACAGTAAATGGCCCCACATTACCCATACAGTTCATGGGCCCCAAATAATTACTTCATAAGTTAAAGGGCCCATATAAAACTCCATAATAAAAAAATAATCAAATATGTACCCCGCTGTCTGGTCCCTCAGGTATTCTACCCCTTTGCACTGCCGGACAAAGATGCGCTGTATGATGTAATT
>JARQOD010008799.1:0-34072 GCA_033576555.1 Oophaga sylvatica
CTCAGTTGTCTTGGGTAGTGTTCAGACTAAGTTTTTATTAACTGTCACTCTGATATGCTCTCTGTCCTCATTTTCTGCTCAGGCTTTCGTTGATTCTGGAGCAGCTATTAACCTGATGGATTATGATTTTGCTAAACGTTGTGGGTTTCCCTTGATACCCCTACAGAAGTCTATTCCCCTACTGGGGATCGATTCTACCCCTTTGGCTGAGAATAAACCCCAGTTTTCTACTCAGGTGATAATGAGGGTTGAACCTGATCACCAGGAGTGCTGCAAATTTTTGGTTCTATATAATCTGCATGACATTATCGTGCTGGGTTTCCCTTGGTTACAGTCTCATAATCCTGTTTTGGATTGGAAATCTGTGTCTGTAACCAGTTGGGGCTGCCAATGTGTTAATACCAACACTCCTGTTTTTTCTGCCTCCCCCAGGCTCAGGATGTTCCTGACTTTTTGTTTGATTTTTCTGATGTGTTTAGCGAAAGTAAATCTGCATCCTTGCCTCCCCATAGGAGCTATGACTGCGCTATTGAATTAGTGCCGGGTAGTAAATTCCCTAAAGGTCGCCTTTTTAACTTGTCTGTACCTGAACATGACGCTATGCGGTCTTATATCAAGGAATCATTGGAGAAGGGTCATATCAGACCATCCTCTTCACCCTTAGGTGCCGGTTTTTTCTTTGTGGTCAAAAAAGATGGTTCATTAAGGCCGTGTATTGATTATCGTCTCTTGAACAATATTACTGTGAAATATCAATACCCGTTACCCTTGATTTCTGACCTGTTTTCCAGGGTGAAAAACGCTACTTGGTTTACCAAGCTTGACCTCAGGGGGGCGTATAACCTTATTCGCATTAAGCACGGGGATGAATGGAAGACGGCATTCAATACCCCTGAAGGGCATTTTGAGTACCTAGTGATGCCCTTTGGGCTCACTAATGCTCCTTCCGTCTTCCAGTCCTTCATGAATGACATTTTCAGGGATTTTGTGGACAAATTTCTGATTGTTTATTTGGATGATATCTTGATTTTTTCTAATGACTGGGACTCTCATGTGAAACATGTTCGAACTGTATTCCAGATTTTGAGAGAGAATGCTCTGTATGTGAAGGGATCAAAGTGTCTTTTTGGCGTACAGAGGATCTCATTTCTGGGATTCATTTTGTCCCCATCTGTTATTGAAATGGACCCGGTCAAGGTTCAGGCCATCTGTGATTGGGTCCAACCTACTTCATTAAAGGCTCTTCAGAGATTTTTGGGTTTTGCCAATTTTTATCGTAAATTTATTGGTAATTTCTCGGTTATTGTTAAACCATTAACTGATTTGACCAGAAAGGGTTCTGATGTGGTGAATTGGCCTCCTGAGGCAGTCTCTGCATTTCAGGAACTTAAGCAGAGATTCACTTCTGCTCCTGTTCTACGGCAGCCTGATGTTTCTCTGCCATTTCAGGTGGAGGTTGATGCCTCTGAAATTGGGGCAGGTGCCGTTTTGTCCCAAAAAGATCCAGAGACCTCTAAAAGTAACCCTTGTGCCTTTTTCTCTCGAAAATTTTCTCCTACTGAACGTAATTATGACGTAGGTAATCGGGAGTTATTGGCCATGAAGTGGGCTTTTGAAGAGTGGAGACATTGGCTGGAGGGAGCCAAACATCAGGTGGTGGTCCTTACGGACCATAAGAATCTGGTCTATCTGGAATCTGCCAAGCGACTCAATCCTAGACAGGCCAGGTGGGCCTTGTTTTTCACACGTTTTAATTTTGTGGTTTCCTTTCTTCCTGGCACTAAGAATGTTAAGGCGGATGCCCTCTCGAGGAGTTTCCTTGCGGACTCTCCTGAGTTATCTGATCCTTCTGTTATTTTGAAAGAGGGTGTAGTTCTTTCCGCCATCTCGCCCAATTTGAGACTTGCTCTGGAGGGGTGTCAGGAGGATAGGCCCGAGCGCTGCCCTGTTGGAAAATTGTTTGTCCCGGACCAATGGAAAAAGAGTGTGATGTCTGAGATTCATTGTTCCGCATTGGCTGGGCATCCCGGAATTTTTGGTACCAGAGACTTGGTTAGTCGGTCCTTTTGGTGGCCTACCTTGTCTCGTGATGTCAGGGAATTTGTGCAGTCCTGCGGGACTTGCTCTCGCTCCAAGCCTTGCTCTCGCTCTAGTGGTTTGTTGATGCCATTGCCTGTGCCCAAGAGACCATGGACCCATATCTCTATGGATTTCATTTCAGATCTTCCTGTTTCTCAGAGAATGACCACCATCTGGGTAATTTGTGATAGGTTTTCCAAAATGATACATCTTGTGCCATTACCTAAGTTGCCTTCCTCCTCTGAATTGGTGCCGTTGTTCCTTCAGCACGTGGTTCGTTTACACGGCATTCCTGAGAACATTGTGTCTGACAGAGGAGTCCAGTTTGTTTCCAGATTTTGGAGGACTTTTTGTTCTAAACTGGGTGTTCAATTGTCTTTCTCCTCGGCATTTCATCCTCAGACCAATGGTCAAACTGAGAGAACAAACCAGACATTGGAGACTTATCTAAGATGCTTTGTGTCTGCTGATCAGGATGACTGGGTCTCTTTTTTGCCTTTGGCTGAGTTTGCTCTTAATAATAGGGCTAGCTCTGCCACTTTGATGTCTCCGTTTTTCTGTAATTCTGGGTTTCACCCTCGATTTTCTTTAGGACAGACGGAGGCTTCTGTCTGTCCAGGTGTTGACTCTGTTGTGGAGCGTATGCAACAGATTTGGGACCAGGTAGTGGAGAGGTTGTCCCTCTCTCAGGAGAAGGCCCAGCGGTTTGCTAACCGGCATAGGACTGATGGTCCTCGGTTTAAAGTGGGGGACTTGGTCTGGTTGTCCTCAAAGAATATTCCTATGAGAGTAGCATCTCCTAAATTTAAGCCTAGGTTCATTGGACCTTATAAGATCATGGAGATTATTAATCCTGTTTCTTTTCGTTTGCTTCTTCCAGGGACATTTAAGATCCATAACGTGTTCCACAAGTCCTTGTTGAAGAGGTTTGTTGAGCCAGTGGTTCCTGCTGCTGTGCCTCCTGACCCTGTTTTGGTTGAGGGCAATCTGGAGTATGTGGTTGAGAAAATATTGGATTCTCGTTTTTCTAGACGGAAACTCCAGTATTTGGTTAAATGGAGAGGTTATGGTCAGGAAGACAATTCTTGGGTGTTTGCTTCGGACATCCATGCTAGGAGACTTATCCGTGCGTATCATAGAACTCATCCTGACCGACCTGGTTGCTCAAATGAGGGTTCGGTGACCCCTCCTCAAGGGGGGGGTACTGTTGTGAATGGGTTTGAGATGAGTTCTGAGCAGAGGCTCCCTCTGGTGGTTACAAGCGGTGCTAGTGAAGATTGTGAGGACTGGGAATCAGGTGTTACTGACTGGTCTTATATAAGGGAGTCATTTTCCCATCAGGGTTGCCGGTGATCAATTGTTCTGGTCTGAATCCTTCATTCCCGTTTCCCTTGTAGCCTGCTGTGTCGTGTCTGCATCTCCTGCTTACAGATAAGACTTTTGCTTCTTTTGTGTTTGTGCTATATTTTTGCATTTTGTCCTGCACTTCTTTGGGGGCCTTCAGGGTCCCCTCCGGGGGCTTCTGCCCTCTCAGTTTAGTTCAGCCACTGAGGTTTGTTCTTTTGCTTTTTCCAGTTTTTTCAGTGGCTGCTGTTTTTATTTTGTTGCACCAGAGAGCTAATTTGGGTGGTGGAGGTCGTGTGATCTCAGATGATTTTGAAATTAGTAGAGTTGGTGCTTTTCAGGGTTTTCTGGGATTGCAGTAAGTACCCTTCCTATCCTTTTCTATTTAGATAGTTTGGGCCCCAGCGTTTGCTCATACTATTTTCTTTCTGTGTCAGTATTTCCTCTTGTCTAGCCGCCATTACATGTTTGGGGGCTTTCTGTTATCTTTGGGGTTCTGCTCCGGGGCAGATGGCTTTCCTATTTCTATCTTTGGGTGTGGTTAGTTTCTCAGGCTGTGACGAGGCGTCTGGGACCAACGTGGGAACGCTCCACGGCTGCCTCTAGTTGTGGTGGTTAGTCAGGGTACTGCAATCTCATAGATTCCAGCTGCTCTGGTGTATGGCCTTTTTTACCTGCACTCCTCAGCTACCGAAACATAACACAAACCATTTCATGGGTCCTTGGGTTGACGTATCTCCTGCACAGCTTCTCACGGTAGATGAACAACCGGCTTCTCTCATTCCACAACTGCCTTGCTGGTAGGGGCGCGTCCTTCTCCAAGGATGAACCTTCCTGTGTTATCAGCTCCTTGATACGGCTGACCACTGGATCGCTGTCCTGAGTCTCTTTCCAGATGTGGTGAGGTAAAGGATTCAACGTCTTACCACGCGATCTCCTGCTGGCTTGTTGCTCGTAGATCACCCCATTCCGGTGAAAGGCAGGAAGTTCAATCTCTTCCAGATCATCCACTTCCTTTTCAGTGTCTGATTCATGAGGCATCCTGGACAGGGCATCAGCATTGGCATTCTTGCGGCCCGCCCGGTACTTAATTGTGAATTGATAATTTGACAGTCGAGCCATCCATCGTTTTTCCATGGCTCCCAGCTTAGCTGTTTCAAGATGCGTCAAGGGGTTGTTGTCAGTGTAGGCAGTGAACTTGCTGGAGGCCAAATAGTGTTTAAACCTCTCCGTGATGGCCCAGACCAGTGCCAGGAACTCCAACTTGAAGCTACTATAGTTCTCTGGGTCTCTTTCGGTCGGGCGGAGCTTCCTGCTAGCATAGGCAATGACTTTCTCCAGGCCATTTTGCTTCTGACTGAGGACTGCTCCCAATCCTTCGTTGCTGGCATCAGTATACAGCAGGAACTGCGGGCTGTAGTCAGGGTAAGCTAGGATCTCATCACCTGTCAGGATCTCCTTCATTTCTTTGAATGCTTCTGCCTGTTCTTTACCCCAATGGAATTGAGAATTTCTGCTTTTGAGGGACTGTCCCACCAGGAGGTCTTGCAGAGGGGCTGCTTTCTTAGTGTAATCTTTTACAAACCTCCGGTAGTATCCTGTCAGTCCCAGGAACTGTCGCACCTCCTTAAGATTTTTCGGCTCCGGCCATTTCTGGATGGCGGTGATCTTTTCAGGGTCTGGCGCTACTCCTTCTGTGCTGACAATATGTCCCAGATACTGTACTTTTTGTTTGAGCAGATGGCACTTAGAAGGCTTCAGTTTCATCCCATACTTGGACAGTGACTCAAATACCTCCGCCAAATGCTTCAAGTGATCTTCGTACGTTTTGGAGTACACTATGACGTCGTCCAGGTACAGCAACACAGTTTCGAAGTTGAGATGTCCCAGGCAGCTCTCCATCACCCTCTGGAACGTTCCAGGGGCACTACTGAGTCCAAACGGCATTCGGTCAAACTCGCAGAGTCCCATCGGGGTGGTGAAAGCCGTCTTCTCCCGATCCTCCTCAGCCACAGCTACTTGCCAGTACCCACTAGTGAGGTCAAGGGTGGAGAAGTAGTTAGCAGTTTTTAGTGCAGCTAAGGATTCCTCAATGCGTGGTAAAGGGTATGCATCTTTATGTGTAATGCGATTTATTTGTCGGTAATCTACACACATTCGCATGCTTCCATCCTTTTTCCTGACTAAGACTAGAGGTGCTGCCCAGGGACTGCAACTATCCCTTATCACCCCTGCTTCCTTCATATCACGCAACATCTCCTTGGCTTTCTGGTAGTGTGCTGGTGGTATAGGCCTGTACCGTTCTTTGATGGGAGGATGATTGCCTGTGGGGATGTGATGTTGAACCCCTTTAATTGTCCCAAAGTCGAGCGGGTGTTTGCTGAATACCTGAGCATACTCCTGAACTACTCGGTATACTCCTTGTTTCTGGTGGGCTGGAATGGTGTCCGTCCCGACATGGAGCTGCTGACACCAATCCTCCACCTGGGTGGTCGGACCGTTATCCTCCACTGGTTGTGAGGAGGCTAAGGGCTCCGCCGGGTGAATGGAGTTATTATCCACAGCATGTAACTTAGCAACAGTGGCATAACGTGGTAATTTGACTTCATCCTCTCCCCAGTTGAGAAGACGCACTGGCACCCTCCCATTATGTACCTCCACTACCCCTCTGGCAGTTAAGAGTGTAGGTCTGTGTTCTGAACAATGGGGCTCTATTACTGCTTGGTAGTCCCGTCCTCTTAGACCTATTGCTGCTCTACACCAAATAAGCATTTCACTCATCGAGGGTATCACAATGGGATTCGGGTCTGTTACCCGTACATTACCAATCTCACCACCGGTCAGTTTCACTTGCTGCTGGCACATCAGGGTTCGGATCTCCCTCCGGATCTCTCCCTTTTGCCTTGGTCTGGCGATTTCGGCAAGCTGTTGGAGTAAAAACACAACCTCCTCCAAACAGTTACTAATAATGTTAGTGCCTAAGACCACATTCAACCCATTTTCTTCATTAACAGTCTTTACTACAAGAAGTCCCTGATTCTTTAGCTCCACTCTCCCCACCTTTACGTCTACATCTTTAGCCCCCCGTAATTCAAGAGGGAGACCATTTGAGGCGTATACGGTAAAGTCAGGGTTTGGGGGTTGGAGACTGTCACTGGACCAGTACTTGTTGTAGAGGACATCAGGTATAATGGTTACCTGGGATCCAGTGTCCAGCAGGGCAGGGATTGCGATCCCGTCCAGTATGATAGACAGGTATGGCCTTCCTCCTACAAACCTGCGATTCCAGTCTGAGGGGCCTGAGGAGTCTATTCCTGGGGGTTGGCCCTCGGACCCAGGATCTGCTCGTTTAAAGGACACCGACGTGCTGGGTGACCTTCTCTGTGGCAGCGGTAGCAGATGATCTCTCGGCGAGGATGATGTTGGTCGCGGGTCCTTCCTGGGGGTGGCGTTGTCCTCCTCCGGTGGGGCGACGTCCTCCCTCTCCTCCGGCGCATCCAAGGGACATCCTCCGGGCAGTCAGCCAGCAAGATCTTTCCTTCTTCTTTCATC
The DNA here is from genome assembly GCA_033576555.1 of Oophaga sylvatica. Classification (NCBI taxonomy): domain Eukaryota; kingdom Metazoa; phylum Chordata; class Amphibia; order Anura; family Dendrobatidae; genus Oophaga; species Oophaga sylvatica. Next base: position 6,976 of record JARQOD010008799.1, read on the forward strand.
GGCAATTGCAGGGCACTCATTACAGTGGCCAGGTTTTTGGTCTGCTGGCGCACTTCTGAGCGCAGACAGTCCAGCTCAGTAGGGGGCGCCACCTGCGTTTTGGCTTCCGCAACCAGCGGGGAAAAGGTGGATGCTGCTGGCTTTAGGGTGGTTTCACTCGGGTGACACTGGGTTGCCATCTCGGGTGTTTCCAGAGGTCGCAGTCCTTTTACAGCCATATCCTTAAGGGCATCAAAGGTAGCATCAGGATGATCCAAGGACCACCAGTGCACAGTCCTGCTTTCCGCTTGGGACCTCAGTCCCCGTACAAACTGTTCCTTTAACATTTTATTTTCGTTGGTGACACTTATAGGGTTAACTTGTTTAAGAGCTCGCAGGGCCCCTTGTAGCCGGCAAGCATAGTCCCTAATGCTGTCATCTGATTTCTGGGAACATTGATAAAACCTCATCCGGAGATCTGTTTCAGTGCGGTCCTCAAAGATAGTCTGTAGCTTTAAGAAAATTGCATGCACTGACTCCTGGTCTGCAGCTGTCCAAGTCTCTACCTCTCTCTCAGCAGCACCAGTTAATTGCCCTATTACCACTGCAGCTCTTTGCTTTTCTGTCATAGGGTACATGTCCATTATGCTGCATATTTTTCGCTTGAACCCGGGCAGCGTGTCTGGCTTGCCGCTGTATTGAGGGAGCCACTTTGCTCCAGGCATGTATGGCAGCGTTAGCGGTACTATTGGGACCACAGGACCAGGTGAGGGGCCCGCATTTCTATCCTGCGCTGCAGCGCCAAGTGGTAAGTCATTGGGGTCGTCGGCCTGGGCCGCGCTGTCGGTTTGCTGCTGCGACATATCTGCGCCCCCCTAGTTAATCGTGGCCTACCTTCTCTGAAGGCTGCAGCTCTGCAGGCACAGCGGTGGAGAAAAGGACCTGTGTCGCTGGCGCTCTGACGTCAGAGCGTTCACTGAAGCTCTCCACAGGACCTGCCGCCGCGTCAGCGTTGGGGTCGTGTTCAGGACTCAGCGCGCTTTTGCAGGTACGCCCACTAGTTTTCGCGCCGCGGCGCTGTAAATGGCGGCAAATGGCGGGAAATCTTCACCACTATATACAACAGTCTTTTTGCAAGGCACACAGTACCCGGTGGCAACGGGCACAAATTACTCCGTTGCTGCAGGCACGAAATCCTGTTCGGGACGCCAGATAGATGATGCGCACGTACCAGGGCTTTGGGGTACTCGGCACCGAGCCCGTTGATGTCTATGGGGGATGTCACGGGTAGCACAGCTCGGTCCATGCCCTGGGCGCTCAATGTAATGTGGGACATTTACAGGGGATGATGGAGTGTTCGTATAGTTTGTCGTGACGCCACCTGTAGTATCTGGTCAGGGTGACCAGCGCTGCTATACAAATACTCTGGAAGGGATGGTGTTGGGCAGCTAGATGGTAGGTCTTCTACAGGCAAGACGGTGTCCTTCCAGGGCGGATATAAATATGAGGATGCAGGACAGATGGGGGTCCCTCCGTCAGAGACAATAAGGGAGACACACACAAAAGTCAGTTTGGTACCTTTACTGTAGAAATGGCAGGTACTCCCCGGAGCACGATAGGGCGAAGGATGCACATCCAGATTCCTCCACTGGTAGGTGTATGGCCTCCTGTCTTCTGTCGCTATATGATAAAGTCCTGACCTGCCTGTAGCTAGGTCTAACTTGGTATCCGTCCTGTACCTGGCTGACTTAGTGGTTGGACCTTCTCTCTGGCAGAACAGGGTCTTTCTATGGCTGATCAGGCCGACTCCGTTCTCCTGATCCTGCTACGTGTCAACTCTGTGGTACTCCTGGGACTTGTAGTCCTCCAGGAACTCCGGTGTTCTCCTAATAGGTCGTGGAGATCCTTATAGGCTCGGGCCCCGGTGTCCGGTATTTCTTGCTGAGGGGAGCTATTAATGCTCACTGACCCCTCCAATTCCACTTGCCTTCGGCCTACCTGGGTCCTACTAAGATCACACACGCCGGCAGTTGGTAATCGGCCTCTTCGCCGCTCTCTAAGCGTCGGCACGCTTCCTTGTGAGTTACGCTTCAGATTCAGCTCTGACTAGGCTAGAGTGATTTCCCTTTCACTCGTACTAGCCTCCACTTAAGCTCAAATTGAACTGACTGAACAGCACTGCACAGAGTGGGGCTCTGCACTAACTCTCTGCAGGGCGAACTCTGAACTTCACTGAGCTAAACTCCTCTCCTCTGGTGTCCTGAGGAGATCTGGGATCTAATCTCATCTCATCTCATCTGAGATCTGAGGCAAACTGAAACTAAACTTGTTTTTATATGCCTAACACAGCTCCCTCTAATGGTCTTTTAGGTAAGCTGAAATGTGTGTGTGTCATGACCTCTAGTGGGATCTTCCTTTAGTGCATCCTTCTGGAAGATATGGATCCAGTCACAGCTGGGCTCCACATCCCCTTATACTATTAATGGTGTTTAAGGCAAAGCAGCCCATAGTTGAATTGGCCCATCTGGCATTTGTCAGAATTGCCTGATGGCCAGTCCCGTCCTGGCCTTTATACACTGTGTGGTGGGCAATTTCAACTACTGCAAATTCGGTCACATTCACTTCAGTAGTAGTGAGAATGCACGTGCTGTTCGGCCCCATACACTGTTTTCATCCGGCCACCATTGATCAGTGGGGGTACCGGATATTGGAAGAAGACCATTTGGAAATGAAAAGGAACCTGTCATCAGATGAAAAGTGATCCGTTTTTTGCTGCTATTTTCTTCCGGCTGTTCCCCTGATTATTCAGTTTTTCATATTTTTTTAAATCCACCCCTCACTTCCAGAGATTTGTGCCTTTTTATTTAGTACTACCATTTCTGGTCTTTACCAAAGGGGCGTTGCTAACAGCATAATAACGCTGAGCAGTCTAAAGACACGCCCCAGAGGATCCTTTGAGCCACTAAATAAAAAGTTCCATATCTGTGGAACCATATGGAGGATGCAAAAGTTATAGAAAACAGATACTTGGAGCAGCAGGAATAAAATAAGAGCAGCAAATGGTCACTTCTGACCTGGTGACAGGTCCGCTTTGGTGACCGATAGACAAGGAGTTTGAAGCCGATTCTGCTTCAAAATCAACATAAAAAATGTCTCAAATGCTCATTGAATGAGCTTCTTATTGATTGTAATGGACATGCTCATTTAATGCACATGGTGCTGTTTGTTTTATTTACAAGTGTCATTTTGAGCATTCTCTAGTAAAATTAAGAAGAGGCTTTTTTCAGAAAGTATTTGAAGCAGTTTTCGATGTGGATTTTGGAACTGAATCCATTTCTAAATCCTTGTAAAGAAAAAAAATGCTCTATTTATGTGAGCACAGTCTAATACTGTTGTGCGTGATACTGTGTAATCTCCAACATAAAGGTGTTTTCTGAAGTGTGGCCACCAGGGGGCACTGCAGCTCATGTGTACAGATCATAGTATTTTACTGCTCTTGACCACTGTGTGCATTACATTGAATCACATGTGAATGGAGACTGACCGTCTGTGTGATGTGCCCTGTCCCCTCTGTGCCAGAGCAAAAAATCCAGTAACCGATGATCAGACGGATATTTAATAATATTAGGTCCAGTCCTGATCTTATGCACTGAGTAATAACAAATCCCTATTGATCTGTACACATCACAATGAACATATATTTGTCTCTATAGGATACACAAAAGGTAAAAAATGCCTATATGGTACTGTGCAGCCATCATTACAGTAAATGAACCTGTCACCAGACAGAGTCTGTATAGGTCCAGATACAAAGTGCTACTGAGTGCATGGAGGGTGAGGGAAAAGATGATAGAAAATTCCCGATTCGGTGTAAGAAGGGAGAACTAGGAACAGTTAGATTAAGGAGGTGATGTGGTAGGCCCGCCTAAAGAGATGTGTTTTTACGGCAGGCATATATCTGTGGATAATGGGAATTAACCAGATTGCCCTGTGTAGCATATTCCAGAAAATTGGTGCAGCATGAGAAAAGTCTTGGAGCTGAGAATGGGAGGCTTGGGTTATGGAGGAAGTTATTAGCAGAATAATAGAACAAAGAGGACGGGTGGGGTGGAAAACTGATGAGGAGAAGATATAGGATGGGGCAGTGTGTAGCCCTGGTGTGAAGGCACACGCAGTACCCTGGAGGATGTGTGGAGAAATGATAGTTTAATGCTCAATGAACATTCACTCCAACATACACTTAGACACACCCACAGGATATATAAGCTCATTCAGTTAGGGATTCAGTGAGTCTAGTCAGACAGGAGGAGGGAGGAAGGAGCAGAGTCTAGCTCGGGTGGCTCAGGACTGAGTCATCCCACCTGTGTGCAGTTCAGAGAAGTGGAGGCCAGTAAAGGGGAGCCAGATCACCTCAGCCTGGTCAGAGCTGTGCCCCACTGGCAGACGGACTGAGACATCTATTGAGAAGGAAGAGTGAGTTACAGATACTTCAGTCTCCTGTCCCAAGGACAGTGAAGGTTCAGAGACGTGCTCCTGCCTAGAGGAATACTGAGATTCTGTCAGCAAGCTCCAAGAAAGAAGTAAGGAAAGTCTGATTTATATGACCTTAGGAAGTGTGGAGTGCTTATGCTACAAGCGCGGACAGGGCGAAAGGCGCAGTGGAAGAGAACAGAGAAGTGCCATAGGTATAGGATACCTGCACATTGTCACCGGTCACTGGGGACCGAAGTGTCACTATAGCTTCACGCATAGTGGTAGAAAAACCAGAGGCTTACTGGACCTTAGGTAACAGAAAGCAGCCCTTGGAGTGTCAGTACGTAACAGGGGTCAGGTGGAATAGGAACTTTGAGCCTGATCAGCAAAAGTAAGAACCTAGTTCCATCACTGGAAGGCTCCGACCACAAAAACTGACCGGGCAGTACAGCTTTGAAATAGCTGGAGATTCTGGAGTGAACTACGCTTTATGCTGGTTGAACTCACCATTAAGAAAGCGAAGGAGGCCCATAACCTGTTCAGCTATCATCTTGAAGCACATCCTCCATTGGATCAGCCTCCCTGGGACCTGCCTGAACAACTTGAAGTAAAAGGTATGGAAAGACGCTGATGTGTGAGACTGTGTTATTCAATTGCACCCCTGCACAACCCTATCATAATTATCGACCTGAGGGAAGAGTCCCACCTGTAGGGGACTTGACATCTAGCTACCTCACCATCCCCTCAGAGATCTACAGCAGCGCTGGTCTTAGTGATCAGGAAACTACAGGTGGCGTCACGAACTGTATATATACCTATCCCCTGTAAATATTCCCCCCAACATACGCCTGACCGCCAGGGCCACAGACCGAGCCACCGCTACCTGTGACAATCCCATAGACTTCCATGGGCTCGGCTCTGAGTACCCCATTGCCCTGGTAACCCACAATTGTGGTGCGTGGTCGCGACAAACTTGGCGTCACGAACAGGATGCGAAACTCGCAAAATTGCGAGCCCTGTGTGCCTATGGAGTTGTTTTTGTGAAAAAGGACTGTTTGCACTTTTGGCGCCAAAAATCGCCATCTTTGTCGCCATATTCGCGCCCTCAGGCGCTGGAGAAGAAGGTGGGCGTGCCTTCGTGGGCGTGTACCCCCCTGTGGCGCGAAGAGAATGCCTGCCCTCTCAAAGTGCTATTACAATATGCGATCCTGCCCTACAGCAAAGGAGGTCCGCCTCCTCTTCACCTTCCCTGCGAAGAGGAGGAGACGCAAACCCCGCCTCCACGGAAGAGACCAGACGGCTCCGGTAGAAGAAAGAGAGACGCTCTGGAACATCATGGAAGCAGGACGTGTGCAGCCGAGCAGGGAAGCGGAGGAAGGCAGGCCCCGTTCCCCAGCCAAGCTGCCACTAGAACCGGAACCATCCGTGGTCCTGCACCTGCAGCAAGCATTGCTGGAGATTAAGGAAGAAAATGCAAGACTGAAAAAAATGATTTTGCCACAACCTGGCATGGAGGAGATCGAGAGACGCCGGCGTACCTTGATGCAGCGGCGGCTGTGGGACGCGGTGTTCTCTCCTCTCGACGACCCCTCACGACTGGAACTTCCAAAACTTCTGCTGCCCAAGGCTAAGGAGCAACCGGAGGCTACCCCAAAAGGACCGACCCTGAACCTACCGAGGAAGCGGTGGAAGCGAGGGAGGTTGAGGAGGTACCGCCAGTTCCGGAACGCCCGCCCGGCCAGGAGGCCGCAGCAGAGGATCGATCCCCGATAGGGACACCGGAGGGGTCCTGTCCGTCATTACCAGACGTTGACTGGGATGAGATGGCGCGCCTGGATGACGTCGCCTACACCGCCCAGTGGGAACGTGAGTGGCAGCGTCGCGAAGAGAAACAGCAACGCCAGCAGGAAGAAGAGCGGGAAGCTCAGCGCAACCGACAGCGGCAGCATGCAGAGCTGATCGCGGACAAGGAAAGTGTCCGTCGAGAAAAAGGTACTCTGAGGGAACCGCGGCGGCAGGGGTGTGTGACAGAGTTCCAGCTCCGGAAGGGCTGGGGCTTCATCAGAGAACCGGGCCTCTACCCAGGGGTCTTTGTTAGTCGCAGGGACGTAGAATCCCACCTACCGCAAGGCCATCCCGGGAGGGACCTAATTAATGGAGACATTGTCACCTATACACGGCACTGGGGTATGAAGGGATGGTATGCCCTTAATGTCACAATCGTCCGTGACCCCGTCCCTGACGCAGGTAACGTCACCATTGCCAGCGCAACCCAGTCCCAATCTTCAGCTGCACCAGACCGTGCCCCGGCGACGTCCCCTGCAGGCTCCTTGCAAATGGAAGCACAACCTGTATACTCTTCACTACCTGATCCTACTACATCGCAACCTGCGATTCATTCCACATCGCAATCAGCAGTTTACACGACGACGCGCACGGCGACTATTTCTGCATCACGAGAGCAAGTGGCCATTACAGTAACGCAGACAGCGTCTCATAAAGCGAAAGCACCCGTTGCGCCCCTAGAGGTTCGTACGAGAACTGTAGCGACCCAAACTCTGATAGCAGGTCACGACTTGTTAGTCATGGGATCTAGGGATCATCGCATTGTTCCAGCCCCCGGGGTGGAGAATGTCATTGAAGTCAAGGAAATGTGAAGAACGGTAGGACCCAGACAGGGTTTACCGCATCTGAGAAGATGTATATAAGTTTTTATAAAAGTGAAAATAGTTTACACTGTTGATATGAATATATAATGTTACATATTTTGCCAAAAGTAGAATACCCGGCTGGGTAAGCAGATAAAGAGTTTTTGCACTTTATTATAATGTGATATAAATATGTGTCTTTTTCTTATAATGGACTCTGAGGCTGAGGACTGAGCCAGCCCAAGAACTGATCTTGTATATAGTTGCACTTGTGCATTATCTTGGTTTTACATGGAACCACCTTAACTACCTCTGAATACGAAAACCCGTGTGGTGTGGCACTGAGTGAGGTCTGCATTCAGATGTCCTGCAGCCCACCCAGGACCCACGTTGAAGGTTTGGTGCGGGTCCTTCACAAGAATACTGTGTATTTATTGAATGTTTTGATGCCTTAATACTTTTTGTATTTTTCTATATTTAATGTTTTAATGCAACGTTCAAGAAATCCTTACCTCCCGGATGGGACGAGTTAATGTTAATGTTTAATGCATAACAAAAAATGTCTTTTTGTATTTCACAGCCCGGGAGTGCTGTCTTTTACCATGGGGGAATGTGTAGCCCTGGTGTGAAGGCACACGCAGTACCCTGGAGGATGTGTGGAGAAATGATAGTTTAATGCTCAATGAACATTCACTCCAACATACACTTAGACACACCCACAGGATATATAAGCTCATTCAGTTAGGGATTCAGTGAGTCTAGTCAGACAGGAGGAGGGAGGAAGGAGCAGAGTCTAGCTCGGGTGGCTCAGGACTGAGTCATCCCACCTGTGTGCAGTTCAGAGAAGTGGAGGCCAGTAAAGGGGAGCCAGATCACCTCAGCCTGGTCAGAGCTGTGCCCCACTGGCAGACGGACTGAGACATCTATTGAGAAGGAAGAGTGAGTTACAGATACTTCAGTCTCCTGTCCCAAGGACAGTGAAGGTTCAGAGACGTGCTCCTGCCTAGAGGAATACTGAGATTCTGTCAGCAAGCTCCAAGAAAGAAGTAAGGAAAGTCTGATTTATATGACCTTAGGAAGTGTGGAGTGCTTATGCTACAAGCGCGGACAGGGCGAAAGGCGCAGTGGAAGAGAACAGAGAAGTGCCATAGGTATAGGATACCTGCACATTGTCACCGGTCACTGGGGACCGAAGTGTCACTATAGCTTCACGCATAGTGGTAGAAAAACCAGAGGCTTACTGGACCTTAGGTAACAGAAAGCAGCCCTTGGAGTGTCAGTACGTAACAGGGGTCAGGTGGAATAGGAACTTTGAGCCTGATCAGCAAAAGTAAGAACCTAGTTCCATCACTGGAAGGCTCCGACCACAAAAACTGACCGGGCAGTACAGCTTTGAAATAGCTGGAGATTCTGGAGTGAACTACGCTTTATGCTGGTTGAACTCACCATTAAGAAAGCGAAGGAGGCCCATAACCTGTTCAGCTATCATCTTGAAGCACATCCTCCATTGGATCAGCCTCCCTGGGACCTGCCTGAACAACTTGAAGTAAAAGGTATGGAAAGACGCTGATGTGTGAGACTGTGTTATTCAATTGCACCCCTGCACAACACTATCATAATTATCGACCTGAGGGAAGAGTCCCACCTGTAGGGGACCTGACATCTAGCTGCCTCACCATCCCCTCAGAGATCTACAGCAGCGCTGGTCTTAGTGATCAGGAAACTACAGGTGGCGTCACGAACTGTATATAAATCTATCCCCTGTAAATATACCCCCAACATACGCCTGACCGCCAGGGCCACAGACCGAGTCACCGCTACCTGTGACAACCCCATAGACTTCCATGGGCTCGGCTCTGAGTACCCCATTGCCCTGGTAACCCACAATTGTGGTGCGTGGTCACGACAGCAGCACTGCGGAGAGGACAGCTATGGTGGTAGCCAAAGATGAGAAGGAGATGAAGTGTGGTGCAGCAGTGTGGAAAAGATGGGTAGGGTGGTAGACAGATTAAGAGGAGATGTAGGGCGGTGCAGCACTGTGGAAAGGGCAGGTGGGGTGGTGGGCAGGGATGAGAAGGAAATGTAAGGCAGTGCAGAACTTTGGAAAGAACAGGTATGGTGGTAGACGTAGATGAGGAGATGTAGGGCGGTGCAGAACTGTGGAAAGAATGGGTATGGAGCTATAAAGATTAGGAGGAGATGTGGGGCGGTGCAGAATTTTGCAGACGATAAGTAGGGTGGTAGACAGAAATGAGAAAGAGATGTAGGGCAGTACAGCACTATAGAGAGGACAGGTAGGGTGGTAGATAGAGATAAAGAAGTGATGTAGGATGGTGCTGCAGTGTGGAGAGGTCGGTTAGGGTGGTAGACAGACGTGAAAAGGAGATATAGGGCGGTGCAGCACTATGAAGAGGACAGATAGGGTGGTAGATGTAGATGAGATGAAGATGATTTATGATGGTGCAGCAATGCAGAGAGGACAGGTAGGATGGTACACAGAGATGCGGAGGAGATGTACATTGGTACAGCACTGTGGAGAGGACAGGTAGGGTGGTATACAGAGATGAGAGGGGAATGTAGAGAGGTGCAGCACTGTGGAGAGGATGAGGATTGAGGTAGACAGAGGTGAGGATGAGATGTAGGACAGTGCAGCACTGTAGAGAGGATAGGTATGGTGGTAGACAGAGATGAGGAGGAGATGTAGGGTGGTGTAACACTGAGGAGAGAACAAGTAGGGTGGTAGACAGAGATGAGAAGATGTAGAACCTTACAGCACGGTGGAGAAAATGGGTATGGTGGTTGAGAAAGATGAGGAGGACATGTAGGTTGGTGTAGCACTGAGGAGAGCACAAGTAGGGTGGTAGACAGAGATGAGGAGATGTAGAGCCAAGCAGCAGTGTGCAGAAAATGGCTACGGTGGTGGATCGAGAGATGTGGAGGAGATGTAGGGAGATGCAGCACTGTGGAGAAGACCGGTAGGGTGCTAGACAGAGGTGAGAAGACATAGGACGGCACTGTGGAGATGATGGGTAGGATGGTAGATAGAGATGAGAAAGAGATGTAAGGCGGTACAGCACTATGAAAATGATGGGTAGGGTGTTAGGGCAGTGAGAATCTGGAATTCCTTGCCTGAGGAGGTGGTGATGGCGAACTCAGTCGAGGGGTTCAAGAGAGGCCTGGATGTCTTCCTGGAGCGTAACAATATTGTATCTTACAGTTATTAGGTTCTTTAGAAGGACTTAGATCTGGGGATTTATTCTGACGGAATATAGGCTGAACTGGATGGACAAATGTCTTTTTTCGGCCTTGCTAACTATGTTACTATGTTAGTAAATGGAGGTGAAGAGGAGATGAAGGACTGTGCAGCACTGTGGAGAGGACGGGTAGTGTGGTAGATAGTAGCTGCTGGGCAACCAGTGCAATGACTGGCACAGGATGGAGGCATATATGTAGCGGCTAGACAGAAATAAGATCCCGGCTGCTGCATTCAGGATGGATTGGAGAGGGAGAGTTTAGTTAGAGGGAGACCGATTAGTAGAGAGTTACAGTAGTCAAGGCAATAATGAATAAGTGCAACAGAGTTTTTGCAGTTTCGAAGATAAAAAAAGGTTGAATTCTTGAGATATTTTTGAGGTACAGGTGACATAACTGAGTGATCTGATGTAGGGAATGAAGGAAAGATTTCAGTCAAATTTAACCCCAAGACAGCAAGCGTGCTACTGGGAAGTTATGGTAGAACCACTCACGGAATTGGAAATATGGGATTTAAGTAGGTTAGAAACTCAAGGATTTCAGTTTTGGAGAGATTCAGTATCAGATAGAGGGAGGACATGATGAAAGAGACAGCGGACAGACAATCACTGGTGTTTTGTAGTAATGCGGGGAGATGTTAGAAGACGATGTGTATAATTGGTGTCATCAGCAGAGAGGTGGGGCTGAAAACCGAATCTGCTGATGGTTTGTCCAATAGGGACGGTGTATAGAGAGAAGAGGAGGGGACCTAGGACTGAGCCCTGAGGAACCCCGATAGTAAGGGGAAGAGGAGGGGGCCTAGGACTGAGCACTGAGGAACCCTGACAGTAAGGGGAAGAGGAGGGGGCCTAGGACTGAGCCCTGAGGAACCTCAACAGTAAGGAGAAGAGGAGGGGGCCTGTGACTGAGCCCTGAGGAACCCTGACAGTAAAGGGAAGAGGAGGGGCCTAGGAATGAGCCCTGAGGAACCCTGATAGTAAGGAGTAGTGGAGGGGGCCTATGACTGAGCCCTGAGGAACCCCAACAGTAAGGAGAAGAGGAGGGGGCCTGTGACTGAGCCCTGAGGAACCCCGACAGTAAGGGGAAGAGGAGGGGGCCTAGGAATGAGCCCTGAGGAAACCTGATAGTAAGGAGAAGTGGAGGGGGCCTATGACTGAGCCCTGAGGAACCCCAACAGTAAGGAGAAGAGGAGGGGGCCTGTGACTGAGCCCTGAGGAACCCCAATAGTAAGGGGAAGAGGGTGGGACCTAGGACTGAGCCCTGAGGAACCCCAACAGTAAGGGGAAGAGGAGGGGGCCTAGGACGAGCCCCTGAGGAACCCCAACAGTAAGGAGAAGAGGAGGGGGCCTAGGACTGAGCCCCTGAGGAACCCCAACAGTAAGGAGAAGAGGAGGGGGCCTAGTACTGAGTCCCTGAGGAAACCCGACAGTAAGGAGAAGAGGAGGGGGCTTAGTACTGAGCCCCTGAGGAACCCCGACATTAATGGAAAGAATAGAGGAAGAGGAGCCATCAAAAGATATAGTGAAGGAGCAGTCAGAGAGGTAGGAGGAGAACCCGGGGAGAGCGGGGTCCATCTTGACAGTCAGCACTGTCAAGGGAGACAAACGTCATTTATTGTGCATAGTTTGGATGTCTTCAGACAATATAACTGAGTAATCACATAGATTTTCCGCTCACTGTTTTTTTGCTGGCACTGGGTTGCCATGACGATTTTTCCATTGTGGGCGTTTGAACTTAAACAAATTTAACACGCACCTACACACAGTGGAGGTGGTCATCTTGTGGGCTGAACCACTATTCAGTAGAGTACACTGGTATAAATTGATGATTTCTTTGGTATTCTTTGCATTTGATGGATGGAGCAACAGCTTAATGTCTCATTTGCCCCGAAAAAGTAATAAAATAAATAAAATGACCAATCCGAAGATCACTTCAGAATCCCATGGACCTGGGTGAGGGATGGGCCATTCTAAGATCAATAGTTGTCACCAAATGTTCCATCAGGAAAAGGTGCAGAATTACTTACCCCAAGAAATGACATAAGACCAAGATGATGATGGAACCAGAATGAGATGCCACAGCTGGGATTAGGAGCCAAGGAGCCAAGGAGTCACCGTTGGGATCACGAATTCCAAGAGGAGACAGGCTAACGTCCCGGCAGACATACAAGCTCACCCTATGAGCACCTGGGCATAAGTTTACTCCTTGGTTGTTGGTTGCTTTTGTCCACAAAGTAACAAACTTGGGTTTAGTATCGTGTATCTTGACCCTCACAATCATCCAGACTCTTTTGAGCTCAGTGAAAAGTAAGTACTAGGGCCCAAAAGTCTCATAACATTTGTAGGACAAAGGTCTCTTTATGCGGCACAGTGCCCTTTAGCAAAGACTTACCATCATTTCAAAGCAAGCATCCAGAGAGTATCTGTGTGGCCCAGCTACGCAGGTACACACATAAAAATCCAGGAGGGTGCACAGGAAGGTAACAGCAACGCTTGATATTCATTCACTGTCACTCACACTTTCAGACACACCCATCTGAGATATAAGGGGGAGTGGCAGGTGGCAGTCAGTCAGTCAGATCTTGAGGAAGTAGTGTTCAGTGGAACTTCAGTCTGTTGGCTTCTGTTTAAAGGACAGAGCAGCCATTCAGTCTCGGTCCAGCCTGGACTTTGGAGGAAACTGAGAGCTGTGCAGCGAGCTGTGGAGGAAGCTGATGTGTTGACCCGCCACCACAATTGTGGGTTACCAGGGCAATGGGGTACTCAGAGCCGAGCCCATGGAAGTCTATGGGGTTGTCACAGGTAGCGGTGGCTCGGTCTGTGGCCCTAGCGGTCTGGCGTATGTTGGGGGGAATATTTACAGGGGATAGATATATTTACAGTTCGTGACGCCACCTGTAGTCTTCTGGTAATTTGTACCAGCGCTGCTGTAGATCTCTGAGGGATGGTGAGGCAGCTAGATGTCGGGTCCCCTACAGGTGGGACTCTTCCCTCAGGTCGGTAGTTATATAGGGATTGTGCAGGCATGCAATTAATAACTCAGTCTCACACCGTCAGCGTCTTTCCATACCTTTACTTGTAAGATGGTAAGGCAGTTCCCAGGGAGGCTGATGGGGTTGATGGAGGATGAGCTTTGAGGCAACGGCTAAGCAAGTTAGGGGCCTCCTTTACTGTCCAATGATGATGAGTCCAACCAGCTTGAAGCGTAGTTCCCTCTATAATTCCAGCTATTCCAAAGCTGTTCGGCCCGGTCAGTTTTGTGGTTGGAGCCTTCCTGTGAGAGAGCTGAATTCCTATCTTGTCGTGCACTGACTCAAGGTCCTCACTCCCTCTGACCCCAGTTACGTACTGACTCTTCAGGGCTGCTTGCCACGACCTAAGGTCCGGTAAGCCTCTGGTCTTCTTACCACTATGCTTGAAGCTATAGTGATCCTTCGGTCCCCAGTGACCGGTAGCAATGTGCAGGACTTCTCCAAGCCTAAAGCACTTTTAAATATTCCTTCCACTTTGCCCTTCGATTTGCTCGACTCTTAATAGATATCTCAGTCTGTCTTCCAGTGGGGCACAGCTCTGACTAGGCTGAGGTGAACTAGACCACCTGTACTAGCCTCCACTTTTTGAACTGCTAACAGGCTCAGACTGGACACGTCTGCTCTGTCCAAGGACAGGAAACTGACTGACTGAATGAATCACCCCCTTCCACACCCCTACTGGGTGTGTCCGAAGTGTACGTGATGTTATGAAGAGCCCTTAACTGTTACCTCTCCACTCATCCTCCTGGTATTGTGTACCAGGGCTACACATTCCCCCATGGTAAACGACAGCACTCCCGGGCTGTAAAATATAAAGAGACAATTTGTTTATGCATTAAACATTAAACATTAATTCGTCCCATCCGGGAGGTAAGGATGTCTTGAACGTTGCAAACAATAACATTATAGAAAAATACAAATATTAAATAACATTTTCATATAAATAGACGATATGCTTGTGAAGGACCCGCACCAAACCTTCAACGTGGGTCCTGGGTGGGCTGCAGGACATCCGAATGCAGACCTCACTCAGTGCCACACCACACGGGTTTTCTGTTCAGAGGTAAGTCAAGGCTTCGTATGAAACCATTAAAAGGCACCTTAGTGCAACTATTTACAAGATACAGTTTTTGGGCTGGCTCAGTCCTCAGCCTCTGAGTCCATTATAAGACATAATAGGGAAAAACACACATATATATATAGACTTTTTACAATATTCACATTAATTCGTTATAATCACTGCTGATATCTAATGGGTAACTTCCCTTTTGTGGTTCGCTCTGATCTACGTGGTGTAGCTTCAGGTATATCAAGTTGCGATCTGTCTGCACTGCGTAACGGCAAACTATAGAACTGCCTCAATCTTTCTATGGATCTGGCAAGCGTACTGATGGCTGGTCGGTGTGAGTCAGCTTCACCAGGGGATCCCATAGTATGGGGCGCTGCTTCAGATGATCCTTCGTGAGATTCCATAGGTGGAGGTGTTGCTGGGATGGGTAACTCCTGAACGGGCTCGACTGGCACCACGGGCACAACTGGAGGTAGAACTTCCTCTTGTGGCTGATAAAACTGCAACACCGGAACTATTACAGCATCTCCCAGTCTAGGCCAATCCGCAGGAAAATCTCCCAGATCGGTGTGTATGACCTCTTCTTTCCTTTCTTTTTGATTGATGACAGGGTTCTTTTCACAACATTTCAAGGGTTCTGGACACAATTTCAAATGGTCTCTGGACACAGTGGTTATTGTTCTTCCTCCGTCCTTACTGATGATACAAATTTTCTGTTGTCATATTTAGAATCTTGTATGACGTAGGGTTCTTGCTCCCACTGGTTATCCAATTTGTGCATCTTCCTTTTTCTTTTTAATATTACCTCTCCAGGCATCAAAGGCTTGGCAGGAGCATTTCTGTTGTAAATATCTTCCTGTTTCTCCCGTGCCTTGTTGAGACTTTCCTCCACACAGATTTGCACTCTTCTGTACTGCTCTTGCCGATTGATGTCCCAGTTTTCAACGGCGTCGTCTGCCTCCGGTTCTACCACTCCAAGTTCTAGATCCATTGGTAGTCTTCCGGGCCTTGCTCGCATAAGATAAGCTGGAGTGCAGTTAGTTGAACTTACAGTTATATGATTATACAAATCAACCAAATCAGGTAGTAAATCCGGCCATCGATTCCTGTCTTCCAACGGTATGGATCTCAACAAGTCAAGGACAATATGGTTCATTTTCTCACAAAGACCGTTGGTTTGAGGGTGGTATGGTGTCGTTCTAATTTTCTTGCACCCGTACATGTGACAGAATTCCTTGAATAGATCGGCTTCGAAAGCAGGTCCCTGATCGGTTAATACTTGCTCCGGATACCCATGCGGTCGGCAAAAGCTTGCTTGAAAGGTTTTCGCGGCCGTCACTGCGGTCTGGTCCTTAACTGGAACAACCACCAGAAATCTGGAGTAATGGTCCACCATGGTCAAGGCGTATGAGTATCCAGATCTACTTGGCGACAATTTGACGTGGTCCAGGGCCACAATCTCCAGGGGACGAGTCGTCCGGATAGGTTGCAGGGGTGCCTTCTGACTACCGTAGTCCTTTCTTCTGAGACCACAGGGTCCACAGTTCCGACACCACCTCTCGATGGAGCTGCGCATCCCTACCAGTAGAACCGGCATCTCAACAGGGTCTCCAGCTTCCTCCAGCCAAAGTGTCCTGCTTGATCGTGGTACGCTTCCAACACCATTGGGACGTCTGCCTTGGGGACCACTATTTGCCAGACCATTTCATGGGTTCTGGGGTTGACGTATCTCCTGCACAACTTCTCACGGTATAGGAACAACCTGCTTTTCTCGTTCCACAGGAGCTTTGCTGACATAGGTGCATCCTTTTCCAAAGAGGAACCTTCCTGTCTTAACAACTCCTTGATACGGCTGACCACTGGATCGCTGTCCTGAGTCTCTTTCCAACTGTGATGGGGTAAAGGATTTAATGTTGCACCATACTGCTTTCTGTGGACTCGATGCTCGTGGACTACCCCATTTCGATGGAACGCAGGGAGCTCAATTTCTTCCAGGTCGTCCGATTCTTCTTCCGTGTCAGAGTCATGCGGCCTTCGGGACAATGCGTCGGCATTAGCATTCTTTCGACCTGCCCGGTACTTGATAGTAAACTGGTAATTGGACAACCGAGCCATCCAACGCTGCTCCATGGCACCCAGCTTGGCGGTTTCCAGGTGCGTTAACGGGTTGTTGTCTGTGTACGCCGTGAACTTATTGGAGGCCAGATAGTGCTTAAATCTTTCAGTAATGGCCCAGACCAGCGCCAGAAACTCCAGCTTGAAGCTGCTATAATTTTCCGGATTCCTCTCAGTTGGCCTGAGTTTTCTGCTGGCATATGCGATGACTTTTTCTTGACCATTCTGCTTCTGACTGAGAACTGCTCCCAAACCTTCATTACTGGCGTCGGTGTACAACAGGAACGGTTGGCTGTAATCAGGATAGGTTAAGATCTCATCACCTGTAAGGATCTCTTTCATCTTTTGGAATGCTTCAGCCTGTTCTTTACCCCAATTAAAGGGAGGGTTTCTGCTCTTTAAGGATTGTCCTACCAGGAGGTCCTGTAAAGGAGCTGCCTTCTTCGTGTAATCTTTCACGAACCTTCTGTAGTAACCCGTTAGTCCCAGGAACTGTCGCACTTCCTTAAGGTTCTTCGGCTCCGGCCACTTCTGGATGGCAGTGACTTTCTCTGGGTCCGGCGCTACTCCTTCCGAACTGACGATGTGCCCCAAGTATTGTACCTTCTGTTTGAGTAGATGGCATTTTGAGGGTTTCAACTTCATCCCGTACCTGGACAGGGACTCAAATACTTCTGCCAGGTGCTTCAGATGGTCCTCATATGTCTTGGAATACACAATGACGTCGTCTAGGTATAGCAGCACTGTTTCAAAATTGAGATGTCCCAGACAATTTTCCATCACTCTCTGAAATGTTCCTGGGGCACTGCTGAGCCCAAACGGCATTCTGTCGAACTCACAGAGTCCCATTGGGGTGGTGAAAGCCGTTTTCTCACGATCCTCCTCAGCCACAGCCACTTGCCAGTAACCACTAGTCAGATCGAGGGTAGAAAAGTAGTTAGCCGTTTTCAGAGCAGCTAATGATTCCTCTATACGTGGTAACGGGTATGCATCCTTGTGTGTTATGCGGTTCACCTGCCTGTAATCCACACACATTCTCATACTACCATCTTTCTTTTTAACCAGAACTAGAGGGGCTGCCCAGGGGCTACAACTATCCCTTATCACCCCGGCTTTCTTCATATCATTCAACATTTCTTTAGCCTTCTGATAATGAGCTGGAGGTATGGGCCTATACCGCTCTTTGATGGGAGGATGACTGCTGTAGGGATATGATGTTGGACTCCCTTTATTATCCCAAAATCAAGTGGATTCTTGCTAAACACTTGGGCGTACTCTTGCACCACCCGTAATACCCCTTGCTTCTGGTGAGCGGGAGTGGTGTCCGTCCCAACATGGAGTTGCTGACACCATTCCGCCACCTGAGTTGCTGGGTCATTGTCCTCCGCTATTTGACAGGAGTCTAAGGACTCAGCCGGGAGAATAGAATTATTATCGACAGCATGAAGTTTAGCAATGGTTGCATAACGGGGTAAATTTACCTCATCATCTCCCCAATTGAGAAGCCGTACCGGTACTCTTCCATTCACCACCTCTACTACTCCTCTAGCAGTCATAAGTGTAGGTCTATGTTCTGAATGGTGGGGTTCTACTACAGCTTGGTAGTTCTGTCCTCTCAGACCTATGGCTGCCCTGCACCAGATGATCATTTCACTCATTGGGGGTATCACAATAGGATCCGAGTCAGTGACCCGTACATTACCAATTTCGCCGTCTGTAAGCTTCGCTTGCTGCTGACACACCAGGGCCCGGATCTCTCTTTGGATTACTCCTCTCTGCCTTGGTCGGGCAATCTCAGCGAGCTGTTGGAGCAAGAACACAACTTCTCCCAAACAATTACCGATAATGTTAGTACCCAAAATTATATTTAAACCGTTCTCCTCATTTACAGTCTTTACTACCAGAAGCCCCTGGTCTTTCAATTCCTCTCTGCCCACTTTTACATCTACACATTTTGTCCCGAGTACTTCTACCGGAAGACCATTAGAAGCATACACGGTAAAGTCAAGGCTCGGAGGTTTAAGACTGTCCATTGACCAATACTTGGTATATAGGGCATCAGGTATTAGGGTCACCTGCGACCCAGTGTCTAACAATGCCGGAACAGCAATACCATCTAGAATAATAGACAGGTAGGGTCGCCCGCCCACATACCTGCGGTTCCAGTCTAGGGGGCCTGACGGGTATTCTCCTGGGTGTTGGCCCTTGGACCCAGGTTCTGCCCGTTTAAAGGACACTGTGGAGACAGATGGCCTTTCCGGTTGCAGCGATAACAGATGATCTCTCGACGAGGAGGGTGTTGATCAGAGGTCGCTCCTGGGGGTGGCGTTGTCCTCCTCCGGGGGGGCGACGTCTTCTTTCTTCTCCGGTGCATCCACGGGACGTCTTCTGGGCAGTCAGCTAACAAGATCTTCCCTTCCTCCTCTTTCCGCAGCTGTAGGGCACTCATTACAGCAGCCAGATTTTTAGTCAGCTGGCGCACCTCTGAGCGCAGACAGTCCAATTCACTAGGAGGTGTCACCGGCGTCTTGGCTTCGGCCACTAGCGGGGAACAGGGGTTTTCTGCCGGTTCCAGAGTGACTTCACCCCGATGATGTTGGGTTGCCACCTCAGGTTTGCCCAGGGGCCGCAGCCCTTTTATTGCCATGTCTTTTAGGGCATCAAAGGTAGCATCCGGATGATCTAAGGACCACCAATTTACAGTTCTGCATTCCTCTTGGGATCTCAATCCCTGTATAAATTGTTCTTTCAGCATTTTATTCTCATCGATAGCATTTAAATTATTAACCTGCTTAAGAGCTCTCAGGGCTCCTTGTAGTCGGCAAGCGTAGTCCCGGATGCTGTCACCTGGCTGTTGTGAACAGTGATAGAAGGCCATCCGGAGATCCGTTTCTGTGTGGTCTTCAAATATGGCATGCAGCTTAAGGAAGATCGCAGGTACCGACTCCTGATCAACGGTATCCCAAGTCTCCACTTCCCTCTCAGCAGCGCCAGTTAGCTGCCCTATCAGCACAGCAGCTTTTTGTCTCTCAGGCATGGAGTACATTTCTAGGATGCTGCATAACTTCCGCTTGAAGCCTGCTAATGTGCCTGGCTCACCGCTGTACTGGGGAAGCCATTTCGCCCCAGGCATATATGGGAGCGTTAGTGGCATGATCGGGACTACCGGACTGGGTGCAGGGCCTGCGCCCCCATCTGGCGCTACAATACCAAGCGGTGCGGGATTGGGGCCTCCGGCCGGGGCCGCACTGTCAGCCGGTTGTTGTGACATCTTAGCGCCCCCTTGGTTAAACGGAGCCTACCGGTTTCAGACGCTGCTATTTCACAGGCACCGCAGTGGGAACAGGACCTTCGTCGCAGGCGCTCTGATGTCAGAGCGTTCACTTCCTGTTGCAGGACCTGCCGCTGAGTCAGAGCCGGGGGCGTGTCCAAGACTTTGCGCGCTCTTTCAGGTACGCCCACCTTCTTCTCCAGCGCCTTAGGGCGCGAATCTGGCGGCAAATATGGCGGTATTTGGCGCCAAACAACAGCAACAGTCTTTTTCACCAAAACACTCCACAGGCACACAGGGCTCGCAATGCTGCAAGTTTCGGATCCTGTTCGTGACGCCAATTTGTGTTGACCCGCCACCACAATTGTGGGTTACCAGGGCAATGGGGTACTCAGAGCCGAGCCCATGGAAGTCTATGGGGTTGTCACAGGTAGCGGTGGCTCGGTCTGTGGCCCTAGCGGTCTGGCGTATGTTGGGGGGAATATTTACAGGGGATAGATATATTTACAGTTCGTGACGCCACCTGTAGTCTTCTGGTAATTTGTACCAGCGCTGCTGTAGATCTCTGAGGGGATGGTGAGGCAGCTAGATGTCGGGTCCCCTACAGGTGGGACTCTTCCCTCAGGTCGGTAGTTATATAGGGATTGTGCAGGCATGCAATTAATAACTCAGTCTCACACCGTCAGCGTCTTTCCATACCTTTACTTGTAAGATGGTAAGGCAGTTCCCAGGGAGGCTGATGGGGTTGATGGAGGATGAGCTTTGAGGCAACGGCTAAGCAAGTTAGGGGCCTCCTTTACTGTCCAATGATGATGAGTCCAACCAGCTTGAAGCGTAGTTCCCTCTATAATTCCAGCTATTCCAAAGCTGTTCGGCCCGGTCAGTTTTGTGGTTGGAGCCTTCCTGTGAGAGAGCTGAATTCCTATCTTGTCGTGCACTGACTCAAGGTCCTCACTCCCTCTGACCCCAGTTACGTACTGACTCTTCAGGGCTGCTTGCCACGACCTAAGGTCCGGTAAGCCTCTGGTCTTCTTACCACTATGCTTGAAGCTATAGTGATCCTTCGGTCCCCAGTGACCGGTAGCAATGTGCAGGACTTCTCCAAGCCTAAAGCACTTTTAAATATTCCTTCCACTTTGCCCTTCGATTTGCTCGACTCTTAATAGATATCTCAGTCTGTCTTCCAGTGGGGCACAGCTCTGACTAGGCTGAGGTGAACTAGACCACCTGTACTAGCCTCCACTTTTTGAACTGCTAACAGGCTCAGACTGGACACGTCTGCTCTGTCCAAGGACAGGAAACTGACTGACTGAATGAATCACCCCCTTCCACACCCCTACTGGGTGTGTCCGAAGTGTACGTGATGTTATGAAGAGCCCTTAACTGTTACCTCTCCACTCATCCTCCTGGTATTGTGTACCAGGGCTACACACTGACATTTTCCACAACTGCCACAAGTGCTTATGTTAAGAGCGGGAAGCAGGGCGAAGGGCACAGTGGAGAAGCTAGAGAAGTGCTTTAGGTATTGGATTGCCTGCACTAAATTGCCGGACACCGGGGTCCGAAGCGTTGCTACAGTTTCAAGCTTAGTAACAAGAAAACCGGAGGCATCTGGACTACAGGTCGCAGAGAGCAGCCCTAAGTGTCAATACGTAACCGGAGTCAGGTGGAACAGGGACTTTGAGCAGGACGCTGCAAAAGTAAGGACTTAGTTTCATCACTTAGAAGGCTCCACCACAACGTTGGCCGGGCAGTACAGCTATTGAGAAAGCTGGAGATTCAGAGTTAACTTCGCTTCAGGCAAGTTGGACTCACATGTATATGGAAGTAAAGGAGGCCTCTAACCTGCTCAGCTGTTACCCGAATGTGCACTCTCCACCCCAACCAGCTTCCCGGGATCTTCTTGAACCATCTACCAGTAAAAGGTATGAAAAGAAGCTGCATTGTGTGCGACTGAATTATTATCTACACCCTGCATCATCGTCACCATAGACTTCCAGGGACCAGTCTCACCTGTGGGAGACCCACCATCTTGCTGCCCCATAACATCCCCTGTGAAAGTCCTTATAGCAGCGCTGGTCCAATTAACCAGATACCACAGGTGGCATCACGAACTACCTATCCTAATAATCCCCTGTAAATATCCCCAACGCTTGACTGCCAGGGCCACGGACCGAGTCCCGCTGCCAGTGACAACTCCCATAGACTTCTATGGGCTCGGCTCCGAGTACCCCATAGCCCTGTATCCACAATTGTGGGGCGAGTCAATTATTTGGCGTCACGAACAGGATCCGAAAGCTTGCAATTGTGAGTCCTGTGTGCCTATGTTGAACTGTTTGGTGAAAAAGACTGTTTGTCACTTTTGGCGCCAAATACCGCCATTTTACCGCCATATTGGCGCCCTGAGGCGCTGGTGAAGAAGGTGGGCGTGCATTCGTGGGCGTGTACCCCCCTGAGGCGCGAAAGTTATGGCCGCCCTCTCCAAAGGCTACTATAATGTGCGGTCCTGCCCCACTGCTAAAGAAATCCGCCTCCTCTTCATCCTCTATGCGAAGAGGAGGAGACGCAAATCCCGCCTCCACGGAAGAGACCAGATTGTTCCTGATGGAAACTACACTCTGGCCTGGGACGAGATGGCGGAAGGACAGGAGAATCTGTGCCGAGGACCGGAAGATTTCCTACCTGTGCCGGAGCTGTCCCCAGATAGGGACACTGACCCCGCCATGATGGAGCTGCGGAAGGAGAATGAGGAGCTAAGAAGGAAGCTCCAGAGTCGTGCTGATCTACAGGAGACGGAGAGACGCTGGCGCGCCCAGACACAGCGGCTGCTGTGGGACGCAGTGTTCTCTCCCACAAGCCTAACGCCGTCTCCTGATTTCCCAAGTTCCCTGCTGAAGAAGGCTATGAAAAGATCGGAGGCTGCCACCAAAAGTGCTGTACCTGATCCCACCGATGCGGAGGTGGAGGAGAAGGAGGCTGAGGAGGTCTTGCCCGGTCCGGAGTGCCAGTCAGGCCAGGAGGCCACAGCAGAGCACCGCTCCCCGGTAAGGTCACCGGAGGGGTCCCAGCCATCGTTGCCGGAAGTCGACTGGGACGAGATGGAGCGATTAGATGATGTCACCTATGCCGTTCAGTGGGAAAGTGAGTGGCGCCGTCGTGAAGAGGAGCAGCGACGCCAAAAGCAGGAGGAAGAAAGAGACATCCAGCGGTCCCGACAGAAGCAGCATGAGGAGTTCATAGCTGACAAGGAAAGCGTACGCCGAGAAAAAAGGTACCCGACGGGAACCGCGGCGGCAGCGGTGCGTCACCGAGTTCCAGCTCCGCAAGGGCTGGGGCTTCATCCGCGAGCCAGGCCTCTATCCAGGGGTCTTTGTAAGCCGCAGGGACGTAAATCCCACCTGCCCATCGGTCATCCTGGGAGGGACCTGATTAATGGGGACATTGTGAGCTACACCCGTCACTGGGGTATGAAGGGGTGGTATGCCCTGAACGTCTCCATCGTCAGTGACCCCGTCCCCGACGCCGGTGCCGAAACGTCTCAGTCACGAGCACCTACTGCACCAGGCCGTGCCCCGGCATCGCCCCCTGCATCGCAAACAGCGACCTGCTCTACATCGCAATCAGCGACCTATTCGGCATCACCTTCAGCAAAGTATCCCGCAACGCAACCTGCGACTCATTTTGTATCGCAACTGGAGGGTGCGACCACAGTTAAATCGCAGCCTAAGCCTGCATCTTTGATGAAAAGTCAATATTTGCCTGAGACACCCGTTGCGTCCCAAGTGGTTCGCACAAGGACTGTGGCCACGCAAACACTGATATCGGGCCATGACTTATTTTTATGAGATCCAAAGAACATCGCGTCGTTCCAGCCCCAGGAGTGGAAGACGTCATTGAAAGTTTGTAAAAGTGAAGACCGGTAGGACCCAGACAGGGGTTTACCGCAACCAAGAAATGTATAAAGTTTAATAAGAGAAAATTGCCAATTGCACTTTATGGTCCTTTATGTACGAGAATGTTACATAGTTTACATATTTAAAATAGAATACCCGGCTGGGTACAAGGGAAAGAATTTGAAAAGTTAAAAAGTACTGTGTTGATTGCATAGTTGCATGGAATACCCCGGTTGGGTAAATTCAGTTAAATTATAATGTGAATACTTGAAAAGTATATATATAATGTAATTATTTGATATGTGTTCAACCCTCATGGACTGAGAGGCTGTGGACTGTGCCGGCCCAAGGACTTGTCTTTGTAAATAGTTGCGCTTCGGTGCATTATCTTGGTTTTACATAAAACCATATCTACAATAACTACCTCTGAAGAAAAACCCGTATGGTGGGCCTAGAGTGAGGTCTGCAGTCAAAAGTCCTGCAGCCCACCCAGGACCCACGTGGGAGGTTTTTGGTGCGGGTCCTCCACAAGAATATTGTCTTATACTGTGAATATTTATGAGAAAAATGTTTTGATACTTTTGTATTTTTCCATTGTACAAATTGTAACGTTCAAGAAGTCGTATCTCCCGTATGGGAAGAGTTAAAAATGTTGATGTTTAATGCAAAACAAAATGTTCTTTTTGTCTTTTACAGCCCGGGAGTGCTGTGTTTTACCAAGGGGGGATGTGTGGCCCAGCTACGCAGGTACACACATAAAAATCCAGGAGGGTGCACAGGAAGGTAACAGCAACTCTTGATATTCATTCACTGTCACTCACACTTTCAGACACGCCCATCTGAGATATAAGGGGGAGTGGCAGGTGGCAGTCAGTCAGTCAGATCTTGAGGAAGTAGTGTTCAGTGGAACTTCAGTCTGTTAGCTTCTGTTTAAAGGACAGAGCAGCCATTCAGTCTCGGTCCAGCCTGGACTTTGGAGGAAACTGAGAGCTGTGCAGCGAGCTCTGGAGGAAGCTGACATTTTCCACAACTGCCACAAGTGCTTATGTTAAGAGCGGGAAGCAGGGCGAAGGGCACAGTGGAGAAGCTAGAGAAGTGCTTTAGGTATTGGATTGCCTGCACTAAATTGCCGGACACTGGGGTCCGAAGCGTTGCTACAGTTTCAAGCTTAGTAACAAGAAAACCGGAGGCATCTGGACTACAGGTCGCAGAGAGCAGCCCTAAGTGTCAATATGTAACCGGAGTCAGGTGGAACAGGGACTTTGAGCAGGACGCTGCAAAAGTAAGGACTTAGTTTCATCACTTAGAAGGCTCCACCACAACGTTGGCCGGGCAGTACAGCTATTGAGAAAGCTGGAGATTCAGAGTTAACTTCGCTTCAGGCAAGTTGGACTCACATGTATATGGAAGTAAAGGAGGCCTCTAACCTGCTCAGCTGTTACCCGAATGTGCACTCTCCACCCCAACCAGCTTCCCGGGATCTTCTTGAACCATCTACCAGTAAAAGGTATGAAAAGAAGCTGCATTGTGTGCGACTGAATTATTATCTACACCCTGCATCATCGTCACCATAGACTTCCAGGGACCAGTCTCACCTGTGGGAGACCCACCATCTTGCTGCCCCATAACATCCCCTGTGAAAGTCCTTATAGCAGCGCTGGTCCAATTAACCAGATACCACAGGTGGCGTCACGAACTACCTATCCTAATAATCCCCTGTAAATATCCCCCAACGCTTGACTGCCAGGGCCACGGACCGAGTCCCGCTGCCAGTGACAACTCCCATAGACTTCTATGGGCTCGGCTCCGAGTACCCCATAGCCCTGGTATCCACAATTGTGGGGCGAGTCATATCCACTTCCATCGCCTCTCCACTCCTTGTTCTCCGCCTCTCCACACCCTGTTCACAACTTCCCTGAATGAAGAAGAGTCATAATACCTGGTTTCCGCAAGCTTTTGGCCAGGTTTGTAAGGGCCCTAAAGTCTTTTTTTGTCCAATAGGTCTACCTGTAGTCTGAGATCCTTCGAAGAGTTGGTAAGTCTGCATTAGTGCTTTAGCAATAGGCCCGTTGGCAACTGAACCATTGCCCCTTATAGTTCCAACATTTAGGGAAGACTTCATCCTGTAAAAGTCAGATTCAACATCTAAGATGGCTTAGTCGGTGACATTCGTTACTGAAACTACTGGTTTACAATTTAGAAAAATGTAGTTTCTTTTAATCTATGATCCTTTTTTTTATACTAATCTGGCAGGAAAAATTAATTTCTATTCGTCATTTAACCTTTAACGTCAAAATGTTGAATTTTTTTTCTTCCAAGACCAGTTATAATGGGCAGAATTTTTTTTTTAATTTTACGTACCTAGGCATTGGCATGCTTGGGCGCATTTTTCTATAAAATCAGCATGTAATAAGACGGTAAGATAGGACAGCCGCCTCGTTACTGCCGCGCTCCTGATAGGGGGTGATAAGAGCGCGATAAACACAAGGCAGACACTGAGCTGACACTGCTTATTAAAAGCAGCTACTGTTTTCCAGGTCACGCTGATAAGACATTGGCTACCAAATGAGATGCAATTTTAAATAATCTACTGGAACCGGCTCTATCACATAATTAAAAGTAATCTGCGCTGTAGGGAGTTCCCAGTGAGCGCCCCCTCACACAAAGGCGTATTTCACACCGCTCTTCTTACATGGAGAAAACCCATGAGATGAGCATCGCCGAGCTTAGTGTTCTATTGTCTTTCATATTTAAGAGGTATATATATTTATATATATTGTTGTTTTTTCCTCTTTTCAGTCTACAGGTAGCGCCTGTACCTCTATCAATATGTTGTACTGCAGTCGCATCCTCTGACTGATGGGGGCTTCGACGTACAGATGTGTCCACCTTAGGCTAGTTTCACAAACCTGCGTCGGTCTGCGCACAGCCGCCGCTAAGCTCCGCCCCGGCCACGCCTCCTCCCGGCTGCTCGGCCTATGGGCGCATGACGCTGCATGCGACCGGCGTACCCTGTCTTTAGCATTGGGTACACAGGCCATGCACAGGTAAGCGTTTGCCGGCGCATGCGTCCTTTTGACGATGCGCCGCCCTGCGCCATACGCACCGTGTTGCATTTTGGTGCATTTATACTTCATACAGGGGACTTTGCTTCTATAATATCATTCTTGTGGTACAGATTTTATTTATGTTTTAATGTTTTATTACATATGTAAATGAAAGGGTTTGGTGCACCCTTGGTGTGGCCAAGTACTTGGTGTACCGTACCGCCCCTTCAGTCCTTAATTATATCTCCTCCCTCACATATGATTGACAGCTCCCTAAGGAGCACTGCCTATGTTGAATCCCCAGCCCTGTTTACACTGA
>JARQOD010008800.1:0-34069 GCA_033576555.1 Oophaga sylvatica
AACAAAAATGGCGATACATTGATATAATATAGATATACATATGGCAAACAGATGATACGCCAATAACAAAAATGGCGATGCAATAACATTATATAAATATACAAATGATGAACAAATGATGACTGCATATTGTGCAAAAATTATGAATAACAGCACACATAATATAGACAATTGGTACAAATACAGAGAAAGTAATTACTGCAAATGAAATATATTATGAAATGAATATATGTATATCACTAAACAAAATAAACAAAGTAATAACCGCTAGAAACCCTATGCTACAAAAAATGATAATAATATAAACATGATAATAATCTAAACAACAAACAGTGTGCAAATCAATCATATAATGATAACAGTTGATAGCAGAATGTGTATATCGCAGAGGAAGTCATTCCAGTACGTCATGTAGTCCCAGGCGAAGTCCGAAATAAATCGAGTAGCATTAAATGGTCAATCAAATGAACATCCAGGATAAACAGAGTTAAATCTATATAAGCAAAAATAACAAACGTTAAAATATATAAAAACAACATCATGCTAACTGTGAGCTACATATAGACGGCATGGCCGGGAGATCATAAAAATTGGACATATGAATTATTTTCATTTAGTCCATACGGGTACGTAGTTTTCAGAGTCCAAATCCACCTTGTTTCAGCCTGCGCTAACCGTCTCGACAGGTCCCCCCCACGTATATTGATGGACAAAGCATCAATACCCTTGACTCTAAGCAGTGAACTGTCACATTGATGATATTCAAAAAAGTGACGTGGCAGGGTTTTTAATGAGGCTGTGTCCGTACTTGTGGAAGCCGCGGAAATACCAAGAACATGTTCTCTCACCCTCACCTTAAATTGCCTTGTGGTAAGTCCCACATACATTAATCCGCAAGGACAACTGGCACAATAAATAACATATCTGGATGTACATGTGATATGTTGGCGAATCTCGTAACTTTTGGTACCAGAAGAGTTGGTGAAGGTGGAGCTACGCTCTATATTGGAACATGCCACGCACCTCCCACAAGGGACACAGCCAACGCGATGCGGGAACCTGTCAAGAAAAGTCAAAACATGAGAATCAGCATAGTGACTGGTGGTTAGATGGTCTCGTAAATTTCTAGCCCGTCTGAATGTGAAAGAGGGTCTGTCTGGAAGGAATACACCCATAATGGGATCAGTTTTCAAAATCGGCCAAGCATTTTCAACAGCCTTACGCATTCTGTGATGTTGAGAATGGTACGTGGTGATAAATCTTATATTGTTAGAGGCCTTAGGATCTAATGAATTATCATAGAGCAATCTATTACGAGGAGAGTATTTAGCTCTCAAGTACACTTTTTTTATAGATCGTCTACTGTAGCCTCTAGCAAGAAACCTTAATTTCAATTCTTCAGATCTTTTCTCGAAATCAAGATCCATCGAACAGTTTCGTCGCAATCGAAGACACTGACCAACGGGAATAGCTTTTACCACGTGGGAAGGATGGCAAGATGAGGCATGCAAAACAGTGTTAGTGGATGTCTCTTTTCGGTAAATGTCTGTCTGTATGGCACCAGAGCTATCCCTTTTAATGGTAACATCCAGAAAATTGATTTTCTTAGAGTCCCAAACAAGGGTAAGATGGATATTAGAGTCGTTGTCATTCAAAAACGTAATGAACTGCACAAGGTCGATGGAGGTGCCCTGCCAGATGAAGAAGATATTGTCAATGTAACGTGCCCAAAATGGGACACGGTCCACCAACCCCTCATCATCAGACAGGAAGAGGTCTCTTTCCCACAGCCCCAGGAAGAGATTGGCATAGGATGGTGCAAAAGCAGCACCCATAGCTGTCCCCTGGAGCTGCAGGAAAAAAGACCCCTTAAACACAAAAAAATTGTGAGTGAGAGTGAACTCTAGCAGCTTCAGGATGAGGTCCCTTAGGCCAACAGATAACATGGAAGTGTCAAGAAAAAATTTTACCGCGGCTAGACCGTCGGAATGCCTGATGTTAGTGTATAATGACTCAACATCCACAGAAGCTAATAGAGTGTCACCCTCTAAGCACAATCCATCGACCTTGCGCAGTAAATCACCTGTATCCCTCAGGAAAGAACGGAGGTTGGAAACCAGCGGTTGTAAGTAGTAATCAATCCATTTGTTCACATTCTCCAAGAAGTTCCCCCTTCCTGAAACAATAGGCCTACCGGGTGGTGGTGAGACACCCTTATGGATTTTTGGTAAAAGATATAGAGTAGCAATGGTTGGTTCTTTGATCTTGAGTGCCGAAGCCAGCTCACTGGTGACAACGCCGCCATCTACCGCATTTTTAAGAATGTCATCTAGCTTAGCAGGATAGGCCGAAAGGGGGTTATAGGTCAATTTCCTATAACATACACTGTTGTTGAGTTGGCGAAAGGCCTCCCTTTCATACATAGATTTAGGCCAGATAACGACGTTGCCACCTTTATCGGCCGGCTTCAGCACTATATCAGGTAAGCTACGGAGATACTTGAGCCGAATACGCTCCTCCCTTGTCAAGTTGTCACCAGAACAACCCAAAGGTATACGAGAAAATTCATCAGCCACCACCCGGACAAAAAGGTCTATACTGGGACAGGAAGTGAGAGGGGGGAACTTCTTGGAGCGAGGACGAATGGTGGGAGGAATCTTACCTCCATCACTGTTGTGTTCTAAAGCTAGTTCCTCCAAAATTCTCATCGCTTCTTGTTCTTCCTCTGTAGGGAACAAATTAGCAATATCGCCATTATAAAAGTGTCTTTTGAAAAACAACGACCTGGCAAAAATGTTAAGATCTTTAAAACCAGTGAATGGGTCATATCTGGAAGTTGGTGAAAAGGATAGCCCCTTGCCAAGAAGAGAGACATCAGCATCAGACAGAATATGTTCACTTAAATTAATTACCATATTATCATTACGGTTAGAGGCTGACGTATAAGATGGACGTCTTTTGTTAGGATGGAACGTATGATCGCGTAATCTATGAATGTCACCAATCCCATGGGAAGAAGTAGATACGGAAGAAGAATCTGACAATTCACTCAGAGATGAAACAGAGGCAGAGGATGGTCCACTGTTGTGAATGGGTTTGAGATGAGTTCTGAGCAGAGGCTCCCTCTGGTGGTTACAAGCGGTACTAGTGAGGATTGGGAATCAGGTGTTACTGATTGGTCTTATTTAAGGGAATCATTTTCCCATCAGGGTTGCCGGTGATCAATTGTTCTGTTCTGAATCCTTCTTTCCAGTTTCCCTTGTAGCCTGCTGTGTCGTGTCTGCATCTCCTGCTATCAGATAAGACAATTTCTTATTTTGTGTTTTTGCTATATTTTTGCATTTTGTCCTGCACTTCTGTGGGGGCCTTCTGGGTCCCCTCCGGGGGCTTTTGCCCTCTCAGTTTAGTCCAGCCACTGTGTTTTGTACTTTTGCTTTTTGCAGTTTTTTCAGTGGCTGCTGTTTTTGTTACACCAGAGAACTAATTTAGGTGGTAGAGGTCGTGTGATCTCAGGTGATTTTGAAATTAGTAGAGTTGGTGTTTTTCAGGGTTTTCTGGGATTGCAGTAAGTACCCTTCCTGTCCTTTTCTATTTAGATAGTTTGGGCCCCAGCGTTTGCTCATACTATTTTCTTTCTGTGTCAGTATTTCCTCTTGTCTAACCGCCATTACATGTTTGGGGCTTTCTATTATCTTTGGGGTTCTGCTCCGGGGCAGATAGCTTTCCTATTGCTATCTTTAGGTGTAGTTAGTTTCTCAGGCTGTGACGAGGCGTCTAGGACCATCGTAGGAACGCTCCACAGCTGCCTCTAGTTGTGGTGGTTAGTCAGGGTACTGCAATCTCATAGATTCCAACTGCTCTGGTGTATTTCCTTTTTTACCTGCACTCCTCAGCTACCGTAACATAACAGTCCACTCTGTATATTATGATAATTCCTTTTCCTCCAGAGATAAACCTTTTTTGCCTGATAATCTTTATTATCTCTGGTATATTTCTTCATTTGATTATCTTGAATTTTTTGACCAATTGATCCATACATTTCTCAATGTCTTGTTCAGACCGTGCAATACGTTCAGGAGTACAACCCTCACAGATCTCAGCCTGTATGGTATCAATCTTTTTGTCTAAATCAGAAATATTTTTGGAGTTTAACTCAATCAATAGTCGCATAATAGTAAAAGAGCAAACATCACATGCTTCCTCCCAATTTTTTATAAATAGTTCGTCATTAATGGGAAAGGTAGGTATAACTTTGACTCTCAAACCACGTGGAATCATCCCATTAGTGGTGTATTTCTCCAGAAAAAGTCTATTCCACCAATATTTTGACCTCTGTAGTAACATATTTTTCATATTATCAAATTTAACATCCCAAGTTATATCTCCCGAGGCATGACCGCCAGCCCCACTTGTACCACAAACCTGGTCTAGTTGGGAAAGCCAAGTTTTCTCCTTAGCATGAAAATCCATAATGTTCCAAGACACGAAACCTGTTTTGTGCTTAATATTTAACAGTTGGTCTTTGATATCCATAGTGCACATGGTAGTGGGATACCACAGTGTTTTCATACATTTATTCATCTATTTTTACCACCCATGTATTTTGCCAGTTCCAACTTTGCTGTAATTATTCAATTTTTGCTGTGTTATGCACAGGTTTCGTGTCTTGGAACATTATGGATTTTCGTGCTAAGGAGAAAACTTGGCTTTCCCAACTAGACCAGGTTTATGGTACAAGTGGGGCTGGCGGTCATGCCTCGGGAGATATAACTTGGGATGTTAAATTTGATAATATGAAAAATATGTTACTACAGAGGTCAAAATATTGGTGGAATAGACTTTTTCTGGAGAAATACACCACTAATGGGATGATTCCACGTGGTTTGAGAGTCAGAGTTATACCTACCTTTCCCATTGATGACAAACTATTTATAAAAAATTGGGAGGAAGCATGTGATGTTTGCTCTTTTACTATTATGCGACTATTGATTGAGTTAAACTCCAAAAATATTTCTGATTTAGACAAAAAGATTGATACCGTACAGGCTGAGATCCATGAGGGTTGTACTCCTGAACGTATTGCACGGTCTGAACAAGACATTGAGAAATGTATGGATCAATTGGTCAAAAAAATTCAAGATAATCAAATGAAGAAATATACCAGATATAATAAAGATTATCAGGCAAAAAAGGTTTATCTCTGGAGGAAAAGGAATTATCATAATATACAGAGTGGACCATCCTCTGCCTCTGTTTCATCTCTGAGTGAATTGTCAGATTCTTCTTCCGTATCTACTTCTTCCCATGGGATTGGTGACATTCATAGATTACGCAATCATGCGTTCCATCCTTACAAAAGACGTCCATCTTATACGTCAGCCTCTAACCGTAATGATAATAAGGTAATTAATTTAAGTGAACCTATTCTGTCTGATGCTGATGTCTCTCTTCTTGGCAAGGGGCTATCCTTTTCAC
The DNA here is from genome assembly GCA_033576555.1 of Oophaga sylvatica. Classification (NCBI taxonomy): domain Eukaryota; kingdom Metazoa; phylum Chordata; class Amphibia; order Anura; family Dendrobatidae; genus Oophaga; species Oophaga sylvatica. The sequence goes on from JARQOD010008800.1 coordinate 5,476, forward strand.
CAACTTACAGATATGACCCATTCACTGGTATTAAAGATCTTAACATTTTTGCCAGGTCGTTGTTTTTCAAAAGACACTTTTATAATGGCGATATTGCTAATTTGTTCCCTACAGAGGAAGAACAAGAAGCAGTGAGAATTTTGGAGGAACTAGCTTTAGAACACAACAGTGATGGAGGTAAGATTCCTCCCACCATTCGTCCTCGCTCCAAGAAGTTCCCCCCTCTCACTTCCTGTCCCAGTATAGACCTTTTTGTCCGGGTGGTGGCTGATGAATTTTCTCGTATACCTTTGGGTTGGTCTGGTGACAACTTGACAAGGGAGGAGCGTATTCGGCTCAAGTATCTCCGTAGCTTACCTGATGTAGTGCTGAAGCCGGCCGATAAAGGTGGCAACGTCGTTATCTGGCCTAAATCTATGTATGAAAGGGAGGCCTTTCGCCAACTCAACAACAGTGTATGTTTATAGGAAATTGACCTGTAACCCTCTTTCGGCCTATACTGCTAAGCTAGATGACATTCTTAAAAATGCGGTAGATGGCGGCGTTGTCACCAGTGAGCTGGCTTCGGCACTCAAGATCAAAGAACCAACCTGTTATGTTACGGTAGCTGAGGAGTGCAGGTAAAAAAGGAAATACACCAGAGCAGTTGGAATCTATGAGATTTCAGTACCCTGACTAACCACCACAACTAGAGGCAGCCGTGGAGCGTTCCTACGTTGGTCCTAGACGCCTCGTCACAGCCTGAGAAACTAACTACACCTAAAGATAGAAATAGGAAAGCTATCTGCCCCGGAGCAGAACCCCAAAGATAATAGAAAGCCCCCAAACATGTAATGGCGGTTAGACAAGAGGAAATACTGACACAGAAAGAAAATAGTATGAGCAAACGCTGGGGCCCAAACTATCTAAATAGAAAAGGATAGGAAGGGTACTTACTGCAATCTCAGAAAACCCTGAAAAAACACCAACTCTACTAATTTCAAAATCACCTGAGATCACACGACCTCTACCACCTAAATTAGTTCTCTGGTGTAACAAAAACAAAACAGCAGCCACTGAAAAAAAACTGGAAAAAGCAAAAGTACAAAACACAGTGGCTGGACTAAACAGAGAGGGCAAAAGCCCCCAGAGGGGACCCTAAAGGCCCCCACAGAAGTGCAGGACAAAATGCAAAAATATAGCAAAAACACAAAATAAGAAATTGTCTTATCTGATAGCAGGAGATGCAGACACGACACAGCAGGCTACAAGGGAAACTGGAAAGAAGGATTCAGACCAGAACAATTGATCACCGGCAACCCTGATGGGAAAATGACTCCCTTATATAAGACCAATCAGCAACACCTGATTCCCAGTCCTCACAATCCTCACTAGTACCGCTTGTAACCACCAGAGGGAACCTCTGCTCAGAACTCATCTCAAACCCATTCACAACAGTCCCCCTCCCTTGAGGAGGGGTCACCGAACCCTCATTTGAGCAACCAGGTCGGTCAGGATGAGTTCTATGATACGCACGGATAAGTCTCCTAGCATGGATGTCCGAAGCAAACACTCAAGAATTGTCTTCCTGACCATAACCTCTCCATTTAACCAAATACTGGAGTCTTCGTCTAGAAAAACGAGAATCCAATATTTTCTCAACCACATACTCCAGATTGCCCTCAACCAAAACAGGGTCAGGAGGCACAGCAGCAGGAACCACTGGCTCAACAAACCTCTTCAACAAGGACTTGTGGAACACGTTATGGATCTTAAATGTCCCTGGAAGAAGCAAACGAAAAGAAACAGGATTAATAATCTCCATGATCTTATAAGGTCCAATGAACCTAGGCTTAAATTTAGGAGATGCTACTCTCATAGGAATATTCTTTGAGGACAACCAGACCAAGTCCCCCACTTTAAACCGAGGACCATCAGTCCTATGCCGGTTAGCAAACCGCTGGGCCTTCTCCTGAGAGAGGGACAACCTCTCCACTACCTGGTCCCAAATCTGCTGCATACGCTCAACAACAGAGTCAACACCTGGACAGACAGAAGCCTCCGTCTGTCCTGAAGAAAATCGAGGGTGAAACCCAGAATTACAGAAAAACGGAGACATCAAAGTGGCAGAGCTAGCCCTATTATTAAGAGCAAACTCAGCCAAAGGCAAAAAAGAGACCCAGTCATCCTGATCAGCAGACACAAAGCATCTTAGATAAGTCTCCAATGTCTGGTTTGTTCTCTCAGTTTGACCATTGGTCTGAGGATGAAATGCCGAGGAGAAAGACAATTGAACACCCAGTTTAGAACAAAAAGTCCTCCAAAATCTGGAAACAAACTGGACTCCTCTGTCAGACACAATGTTCTCAGGAATGCCGTGTAAACGAACCACGTGCTGAAGGAACAACGGCACCAATTCAGAGGAGGAAGGCAACTTAGGTAATGGCACAAGATGTATCATTTTGGAAAACCTATCACAAATTACCCAGATGGTGGTCATTCTCTGAGAAACAGGAAGATCGGAAATGAAATCCATAGAGATATGGGTCCATGGTCTCTTGGGCACAGGCAATGGCATCAACAAACCACTAGAGCGAGAGCAAGGCTTGGAGCGAGAGCAAGTCCCGCAGGACTGCACAAATTCCCTGACATCGCGAGACAAGGTAGGCCACCAAAAGGACCGACTAACCAAGTCTCTGGTACCAAAAATTCCGGGATGCCCAGCCAATGCGGAACAATGAATCTCAGACATCACACTCTTTTTCCATTGGTCCGGGACAAACAATTTTCCAACAGGGCAGCGCTCGGGCCTATCCTCCTGACACCCCTCCAGAGCAAGTCTCAAATTGGGCGAGATGGCGGAAAGAACTACACCCTCCTTCAAAATAACAGAGGGATCAGATAGCTCAGGAGAGTCCGCAAGGAAACTCCTCGAGAGGGCATCCGCCTTAACATTCTTAGTGCCAGGAAGAAAGGAAACCACAAAATTAAAACGTGTGAAAAACAAGGCCCACCTGGCCTGTCTAGGATTGAGTCGCTTGGCAGATTCCAGATAGACCAGATTCTTATGGTCCTTAAGGACCACCACCTGATGTTTGGCTCCCTCCAGCCAATGTCTCCACTCTTCAAAAGCCCACTTCATGGCCAATAACTCCCGATTTACCCACGTCATAATTACGTTCAGTAGGAGAAAATTTTCGAGAGAAAAAGGCACAAGGGTTACTTTTAGAGGTCTCTGGATCTTTTTGGGACAAAACGGCACCTGCCCCAATTTCAGAGGCATCAACCTCCACCTGAAATGGCAGAGAAACATCAGGCTGCCGTAGAACAGGAGCAGAAGTGAATCTCTGCTTAAGTTCCTGAAACGCAGAGACTGCCTCAGGAGGCCAATTCACCACATCAGAACCCTTTCTGGTCAAATCAGTTAATGGTTTAACAATAACGAGAAATTACCAATAAATTTACGATAAAAATTGGCAAAACCCAAAAATCTCTGAAGAGCCTTTAATGAAGTAGGTTGGACCCAATCACAGATGGCCTGAACCTTGACCGGGTCCATTTCAATAACAGATGGGGACAAAATGAATCCCAGAAATGAGATCCTCTGTACGCCAAAAAGACACTTTGATCCCTTCACATACAGAGCATTCTCTCTCAAAATCTGGAATACAGTTCGAACATGTTACACATGAGAGTCCAGTCATTAGAAAAAATCAAGATATCATCCAAATAAACAATCAGAAACTTGTCCACAAAATCCCTGAAAATGTCATTCATGAAGGACTGGAAGACGGAAGGAGCATTAGTGAGCCCAAAGGGCATCACAAGGTACTCAAAATGCCCTTCAGGGGTGTTAAATGCCGTCTTCCATTCATCCCCGTGCTTAATGCGAATAAGGTTATACGCCCCCCTGAGGTCAAGCTTGGTAAACCAAGTAGCGTTTTTCACCCTGGAAAACAGGTCAGAAATCAAGGGTAACGGGTATTGATATTTCACAGTAATATTGTTCAAGAGACGATAATCAATACACGGCCTTAATGAACCATCTTTTTTGGCCACAAAGATAAAACCGGCACCTAAGGGTGAAGAGGATGGTCTGATATGACTCTTCTCCAATGATTCCTTGATATAAGACCGCATAGCGTCATGTTCAGGTACAGACAAGTTAAAAAGGCGACCTTTAGGGAATTTACTACCTGGCACTAATTCAATAGCGCAGTCATAGCTCCTATGGGGAGGTAAGGATGCAGATTTACTTTCGCTAAACACATCAGAAAAATCAAACAAAAAGTCAGGAACATCCTCAGCCTGGGGGGAGGCAGAAAAAACAGGAGTGTTGGTATTAACACATTGGCAGCCCCAACTGGTTACAGACACAGATTTCCAATCCAAAACAGGATTATGAGACTGTAACCAAGGGAAACCTAGCACTATAATGTCATGCAGATTATATAGAACCAAAAATTTGCAGCACTCCTGGTGATCAGGTTCAACCCTCATTATCACCTGAGTAGAAAACTGGGGTTTATTCTCAGCCAAAGGGGTAGAATCGATCCCCAGTAAAGGAATAGACTTCTGTAGGGGTATCAAGGGAAACCCACAACGTTTAGCAAAATCATAATCCATCAGGTTAATAGCTGCTCCAGAATCAACGAAAGCCTGAGCAGAAAATGAGGACAGAGAGCATATCAGAGTGACAGTTAATAAAAACTTAGTCTGAACACTACCCAAGACAACTGAGCGTGCAAAATGTCTTCCCCGCTTAGGGCAGACTGAAATAGCATGAGAGGCATCACCACAGTAGAAACATAACCCATTGCGCTTTCGAAACTCATGACGCTGTGCCCCAGACACCACTCCATCACACTGCATGGGCTCAGCAGCTGGCTCACAAGGCAACACCACTCCACGCATACTTCTCCGCTCATGCAAACGTCTGTCAATTTGAATCGCTAATGACATAGAATCATTGAGACCAGAGGGGACAGGGAATCCCACCATAACATCCTTTACTTTATCCGACAGACCCTTCCGGAAAAGGGCCGCCAAAGCGTCGTCATTCCACTTGGTCAGGACTGCCCACCTAGGAATCTCTGACAGTATAACTCAGCGTCATCAAGCCCCTGATTTAATGCCAACAAGGCTTTTTCAGCTTGATCAGTGACATTAGGCTCATCGTACAATAACCCCAAAGCCTGAAAAAACGCATCAACATCACTCAAAACAGGATCCCCAGGTATCAGGGAAAAAGCCCAATCCTGAGGATCGCCGCGCAGGAGAGAGATGATAATTTGAACCTGCTGCGCTGCATTTCCTGAGGACTTAGATTTTAAGGCAAGAAACAATTTACAATTATTTTTGAAATTCTGAAACTTAGCTCGATCCCCTAAAAACAAATCTGGCATGGGGATCCTAGGTTCCACAACAGGCAACCTAGCAAGATATGCAGCAATACTCTGAACCTCAGTGGCAAGCTGATCCACACGGCCAGACAACTGTGAAAACTCCATTGGGAGAAAAGATCCTCCCCAGCACCCAGAGATACAGAGGGAAAAAAAAAAAAAATGCAACAAACAGAAAAATATCTCTGACAACTTTTCTTCCTTCAAAATATTTTTTCCCTTCTGTGAGTACCATACAATTTTTATGGCCGGTGATACTGTTATGTTACGGTAGCTGAGGAGTGCAGGTAAAAAAGGAAATACACCAGAGCAGTTGGAATCTATGAGATTGCAGTACCCTGACTAACCACCACAACTAGAGGCAGCCGTGGAGCGTTCCTACGTTGGTCCTAGACGCCTCGTCACAGCCTGAGAAACTAACTACACCTAAAGATAGAAATAGGAAAGCTATCTGCCCCGGAGCAGAACCCCAAAGATAATAGAAAGCCCCCAAACATGTAATGGCGGTTAGACAAGAGTAAATACTGACACAGAAAGAAAATAGTATGAGCAAACGCTGGGGCCCAAACTATCTAAATAGAAAAGGATAGGAAGGGTACTTACTAGGGTTGAGCATTCCGATACTGCAAATATCGGGTATCGGCCGATATTGGCTGTATCGGAATTCCGATTCCGAGTTCCGATATTTTCGTCTTATCGGATACCGGAATCGGGATTGTCACTGTCACTGTCAGTGTCCGTCGGTCGGGTCTGTCAGGAGTCAGCGGCACTTACCTGTCAGAAGATCTCCGGCGGTCACGTCCTGGACTGCTTGATGGCCGCAATCTTCTTTCCCCGGCGGTCACATGCAGTTTCTCGCGATAACTGCAGTGACTGCTGGGTAATCCCGGCCGTAAAGCAGTCAGTCCGATGACGTCACCGCCGGGGAAGCAGGTAATCAGCTGTGCTGCGTCGCGATGACAGGCTCTGCCTGTCATTGCGATGTAGCAGAGCTGGATCGTCGTGGGACTGTCGTTATGGACTGCGTCGGACAGGTGGTATACTGTTGGTTTGTTTTTTTTCTTTTTTTACAGGAGATCGATGGCGTCGCAGGAATGAGAGTACAATAAAATTAATGAAAACTGTGTTGTCTCTTTTATTTCATTAAAATACTTTTTCTTGCTTTGTCTTTTTTTTATGCATTTAATAACTTTGGGATTAATAATGGATCGGTGTCTTATTGACACCTCTCCATTATTAACCGGGCTTATTGTCACCGTGCAATCAACGGTGACATTAACCCCTTATTACCCCGCTTGCCACCGCTACAGGGCAAGTGGGAAGAGCCGGGTAAAGTGCCACAATTGGCACATCTTTTGATGCGCCAAATGTGGGGCTGCTGTAGCCTGGTATTATCAGGCTGTTGAGGGCCAAAATCCATGGGCCTTGACAGTCTTTAATACCAGGCCGCAGCAGTCTGCATTTTACTTGGCTGGTTAACAAAAATAGGGGGGATCCCCACGCCGTTTTTTTTTCGAGGGGATCCCCTATTTTTGTTAACCAGCCAAGCTAAGCAGACTGCTGTGGCTTGGTATTATCAGGCTTGCAAGGTCCATGGATATTGGATCCTTACCAGCCTGAAAAACCAGGCCTCAGCGGTCTGCTTCATCTGGCTGGTTAACAAAAATAGGGGGGACCCCATGCCAATTTTTTTCGAGGGGATCCCCTATTTTTGTTAATCAGCCAAGATATGCAGACTGCTGTGGCCTGGTATTATCAGGCTGGCAAGGTCCATGGATCTTGGCTCCTTAACAGCCTGAAAATCCAGGCCTCAGCGGTCTGCTTCATCTGGCTGGTTAACAAAAATAGGGGGACCCCACGCCATTTTTTTTTCGAAGGGAACCCCTATTTTTGTTAATCAGTTCCCTCTGACGTCACTGATTGTGTCCCTGGCTGACCTGAAGTGAAAGTGGAAAGCAATCAATTAAGCTTTCCACTTAAGGGCCCGTCTCACATAGCGATATCGCTACCGAGATCGCTGCTGAGTCACTAGTTTTGTGACGCAGCAGCGAGCTCACCAGCGATATCGCTGTGTGTGACATTCAGCGACGATCAGCCCCCCTGCCGGGTATCGCTGATCGTCGCTGAAATGTCAGGACCTTTTTTTGATCGCTGGTTTCCCGCTGACAGGCACGCATCGCTGCGTGTGACAGGCGGGAGACCAGCGATCCGCTGGTAACCAAGGTACACAGCGGGTTTCCAGGCGCGGGCCTGTGCCTAGAAACCCGCTGTGTACCTTGGATACCAGCGCCCTGATGCAGGGAGCTGGTATCCAAGGTACACAGCGGGTTTCCAAGCGCTGCGCGGTGCCTGGAAACCCGCTGTGTACCTTGGTTACCAGCGGATCGCTGGTCTCCCGCCTGTCACACGCAGCGATGCGTGCCTGTCAGAGGGAAACCAGCGATCAAAAAAAGGTCCTGACATTTCTGCGACGATCAGCGATACCCGGCAGGGGGGCTGATCGTCGCTGAATGTCACACACAGCGATATCGCTGGTGAGCTCGCTGCTGCGTCACAAAACTAGTGACTCAGCAGCGATCTCGGTAGCGATATCGCTATGTGAGACGGGCCCTTAAGCGATGTTACCCGCATTGTCGCTGTCCCAGATCGCTGCCTGAGCTGCCTGTTTGGCAGCTCAGCAGCGATCATGTAGCGATACACCAGCGATCCTGACAAGTGCATATCGTTGTCGGGATCGCTGGTGTATCGTTATGTGACACCCAGCCTTTACTCTCCTGTCAGGCAGGAGAGGAACTCATTCATTTGGGGTTTACTGTGAGGCTGCAGCATTAGCTGCGGTCCCTGCAGTAAACATTAACCCTTTCTGAAGGATTACACCGTGGGACCTGACTGTGCATGGGATAGGTAAGAATAATTTTGCTTTTTTATTTTATTTTTATTACAGGAAATGGTTTTTGCAGTAAAATAAAATATGGTCAAAAACATGTGTCTTTATTTCATTAAAATGATTTTTAATTAAAGTGTGTGTGTTTTATTTTTATTTCATGCAATAGGATTAATAATTGATAGTTGTCTAATTGACAGCTCTCAATTATTAACCTGGCTTAAGGTCACCTTTCAATAGCAAGGTGGCTTTAACCCCATATTAACCCATTCGCCACCGCTACAGGGCAATGGGAATAGACGGGCAAAGTGCCAGAAAGGGCGAATCTAATTATAGATTTGTCTTTCCTGGGGTGTCTGGGGGCAGATGTTAGTAGCCGGGGGGGGGCAAAAATAATGGTCCCTCTCTGGGCTATTATTATCTGCCCCCACTCACTGGCTTTGTCTGTCTGGTTGCGAAAATAGGGCGGGAGCCCACGCATTTTTTTTCAGCAATTTTACACCTCATATATATATATACATGTCATTGAATTTGTGACACATATATATATATATTTATATTTGTAGTTCATACACTTCTACATAGTATAATAGCCGCTAATTCAATTGCCGGCTTTTGTGAAAATGCAGAACCCGACATGAAATGACACTTGGTGTACATAGGGTTAACCATGTCTTTTCATGTCCTTTGCTATCTAATTTGCACAAACAATTAAATCAGTCTATGTGTGCAAAATTTCACACCTGTAGGGGTTAATTAAAGGTGTAAATTCGTTGTAAAAAAAACTGACTTTTTTGCTACGAATTTACACCTTTAATTAACCCCTACAGGTGTGAAATTTTGCACACATAGTCTGATTTAATTGTTTGTGCAAATTAGATAGCAAAGGACATGAAAAGACATGGTTAACCCTATGTACACCAAGTGTCATTTCATGTCGGGTGACCCGACATGAAATGACACTTGGTGTACATAGGGTTAACCATGTCTTTTCATGTCCTTTGCTATCTAATTTGCAAAAACAATTAAATCAGACTATGTGTGCAAAATTTCACACCTGTAGGGGTTAATTAAAGGTGTAAATTCGTAGCAAAAAAGTCCGTTTTTTTTACAACGAATTTACACCTTTAATTAACCCCTACAGGTGTGAAATTTTGCACACATAGACTGATTTAATTGTTTGTGCAAATTAGATAGCAAAGGACATGAAAAGACATGGTTAACCCTATGTACACCAAGTGTCATTTCATGTCGGGTGCTTCTGTCTTTTCACTGAAGCCGGCTTTACCCGGCAATTGAATCAGAGAGGATATTTTACTATGTAGAAGTGTATAAACTATACATATATGTATATATATATGTCACAATGACATGTATATATAATATATATATATATGTATTCTATGTGTGTATATTTAGTGTTTACAAGGAAAAAATGGGGTTTTTTTAGTTGCAATATTTGTTCCCATAGACTTACATGGGACTTCCGGTATCGGTATCGGGTATCGCCGATATTTTAGTGGTATCGGCGATACCATTCCGATTCCGATACTTTAGGATATCGGAAAGTATCGCTCAACTCTAGTACTTACTGCAATCTCAGAAAACCCTGAAAAAACACCAACTCTACTAATTTCAAAATCACCTGAGATCACACGACCTCTACCACCTAAATTAGTTCTCTGGTGTAACAAAAACAAAACAGCAGCCACTGAAAAAAAACTGGAAAAAGCAAAAGTACAAAACACAGTGGCTGGACTAAACAGAGAGGGCAAAAGCCCCCGGAGGGGACCCTAAAGGCCCCCACAGAAGTGCAGGACAAAATGCAAAAATATAGCAAAAACACAAAATAAGAAATTGTCTTATCTGATAGCAGGAGATGCAGACACGACACAGCAGGCTACAAGGGAAACTGGAAAGAAGGATTCAGACCAGAACAATTGATCACCGGCAACCCTGAAGGGAAAATGACTCCCTTATATAAGACCAATCAGCAACACCTGATTCCCAGTCACTCACAATCCTCACTAGTACCGCTTGTAACCACCAGAGGGAGCCTCTGCTCAGAACTCATCTCAAACCCATTCACAACACCAACCATTGCTACTCTATATCTTTTACCAAAAATCCATAAGGGTGTCTCACCACCACCCGGTAGGCCTATTGTTTCAGGAAGGGGAACTTCTTGGAGAATGTGAACAAATGGATTGATTACTACTTACAACCGCTGGTTTCCAACCTCCGTTCTTTCCTGAGGGATACAGGTGATTTACTGCGCAAGGTCGATGGATTGTGCTTAGAGGTTGACACTCTATTAGCTTCTGTGGATGTTGAGTCATTATACACTAACATCAGGCATTCCGACGGTCTAGCCGCGGTAAAAAATTTCTTGACACTTCCATGTTATCTGTTGGCCTAAGGGACCTCATCCTGAAGCTGCTAGAGTTCACTCTCACTCACAATTTTTTTGTGTTTAAGGGGTCTTTTTTCCTGCAGCTCCAGGGGACAGCTATGGTGCTGCTTTTGCACCATCCTATGCCAATCTCTTCCTGGGGCTGTGGGAAAGAGACCTCTTCCTGTCTGATGATGAGGGGTTGGTGGACCGTGTCCCATTTTGGGCACGTTACATTGACGATATCTTCTTCATCTGGCAGGGCACCTCCATCGACCTTGTGCAGTTCATTACGTTTTTGAATGAAAACGACTCTAATATCCATCTTACCCTTGTTTGGGACTCTAAGAAAACAATTTTCTGGATGTTACCATTAAAAGGGATAGCTCTGGTGCCATACAGAGGACATTTACCGAAAAGAGACATCCACTAACACTGTTTTGCATGCCTCATCTTGCCACCCTTCCCACGTGGTAAAAGCTATTCCCGTTGGTCAGTTTCTTCGATTGCAACGAAACTGTTCGACGGATCTTGATTTCGAGAAAAGATCTGAAGAATTGAAATTAAGGTTTCTTGCTAGAGGCTACAGTAGACGATCTATAAAAAAAGCGTACTTGAGAGCTAAATACTCTCCTCGTAATAGATTGTTCTATGATAATTCATTAGATCCTAAGGCCTCTAACAATATAAGATTCATGACCATGTACCATTCTCAACATCACAGAATGCGTAAGGCTGTTGAAAATGCTTGGCCGATTTTGAAAACTGATCCCATTATGGGTGTATTCCTTCCAGACAGACCCTCTTTCACATTCAGACGGGCTAGAAATTTACGAGACCATCTAACCACCAGTCACTATGCTGATTCTCATGTTTCGACTTTTCTTGACAGGTTCCCGCATCGCGTTGGCTGTGTCCCTTGTGGGAGGTGCGTGGCATGTTCCAATATAGAGCGTAGCTCCACCTTCACCAACTCTTCTGGTACCAAAAGTTACAAGATTCGCCAACATATCACATGTACATCCAGATATGTTATTTATTGTGCCAGTTGTCCTTGCGGATTAATGTATGTGGGACTTACCACAAGGCAATTTAAGGTGAGGGTGAGAGAACATGTTCTTGGTATTTCGCGGCTTCCACAAGTACGGACACAGCCTCATTAAAAACCCTGCCACATCACTTTTTTGAATATCATCAATGTGACAGTTCACTGCTTAGAGTCAAGGGTATTGATGCTTTGTCCATCAATATACGTGGGGGGGACCTGTCGAGACGGTTAGCGCAGGCTGAAACAAGGTGGATTTGGACTCTGAAAACTACGTACCCGTATGGACTAAATGAAAATAATTCATATGTCCCATTTTTATGATCTCCCGGCCATGCCGTCTATATGTAGTTCACGGTTAGCATGATGTTGTTTTTATATATTTTAACGTTTGTTATTTTTGCTTATATAGATTTAACTCTGTTTATCCTGGATGTTCATTTGATTGACCATTTAATGCTACTCGATTTATTTCGGACTTCGCCTGGGACTACATGACGTACTGGAATGACTTCCTCTGCGATATACACATTCTGCTATCAACTGTTATCATTATATGATTGATTTGCACACTGTTTGTTGTTTATATTATTATCATGTTTATATTATTATCATTTTTTGTAGCATAGGGTTTCTAGCGATTATTACTTTGTTTATTTTGTTTAGTGATATACATATATTCATTTCATAATATATTTCATTTGCAGTAATTACTTTCTCTGTATTTGTACCAATTGTCTATATTATATGTGTGCTGTTATTCATAATTTTTGCACAATATGCAGTCATCATTTGTTCATCATTTGTATATTTATATAATGTTATTGCATCGCCATTTTTGTTATTGGCTTATCATCTGTTTGCCATATGTATATCTATATTATATCAATGTATCGCCATTTTTGTTACTGGTCTCCGGGCTATGGCGTTTCTGCGCATGCGCCGTCTGTTCTCTGCAGCGCTGGCGTCATTTCCCATGTCGTCAGACGCCGGACCACGTGGGGCCCCACGTGCTTCCGGCTCTGACGTGCGGTGATGGCGGCTTGGTGTGGGCAGTATTACAGCGGTGAGTGCACGCCGCTGTCCCATAGTATAAATAGAGTCCCTATTTGCAATTTCACTATGTGCTCCCTGAGGAAGGAGTTTTTTAACTCCGAAACGCGCGTCGGGGCGCCCTTGTGTCCAGTGCATCCGCATTTGGGGTAATTATATTTATGCATGTCTTTTGTGTCACTCATCTATCTGCACATGTTGCCAGAATTCTATGGATATTTTCTATCGGTACTTACCTAGTTGCACATGTTCTAACTTCAGACATTGTGCTATGTTGATGCAAAATTATGTTATTATGTGATACTACCACTATTGTTATGTTATGTACCCTTATGTGGTTTCTGTACTGTTCACATGGGCTGTTACATTATGCACACTGTGAGCCCATATTCCCTACTTGCCCTATTCCAGGTTTACTATTTTAAATACTTTTTCAATAAATACTAATTTTTATTATGACCTTTTGACTGTATTCGGTTGTGTTTTGGTTTTAAATAAAAGCATACAAGTACATATCAGAATCCATTAATGATGGATAAGTAACAGTATGTACACCATTTTTATTGTATAGACAATGAATGTCTGACTTCAAAACATAATCAGCATTACAAGTTATCTGTGACATTCATAAAACTTTACATTTGCAGAATAATATCACTAAACAGTTTATAAAAATATATAAAATTTCCATCATGTAATACTGATAATATGTGCCAATCATTTATATTAACAAATATAACCTTTAAGAAGTGCATAGTGCATAGTGAAAATAGCTATTTATGCCTGACTGTGGACTTGCAAGCATGACAACGGATAGATAAGGTATATATAGATGAGACTGCATAGCCACAGATGGTGAATGGCGATGTAATACTGTACCTCAATAAAGTGTGCGTCACTACTTCATCCTATTTTTTATATAGCTTTATAAACAGGGTAAGTGCATGTATGCTTGCGCCTTTGTTTGGACGCACAGACTGCCTTCCTGCTGTGACGCGTTGGGTATTGGAGCGTCTGTGCGTCTTATGACGCAGACTAACATTCATGTTGCGCATCGTTCATCATCGCAAGCGTACCGACAACACAAAGGCGTTGTCATGACTGCTTTACTCAGTAAACATGCACCTATGATGAAACATACACGCATGTGCCCTATTACATAAGAAGCTACAAGAAAAACGCGTGTGAGGTGTGACACAGCTGTTTTGTTAAGGTACAGTATTATATCGACATTGTACAGGTGTCGCTATTCAGTCTGATAACTAGATATCATTCACCTTTTCTATCAGTTGTCGTTGTTTCAGCACCACTTGCAGGTATATATTTTGCTATTGTGACTATGCACTATTGACTTTAACAAGGTAATGCATGATTTTTGTTACCGATTATCATGTTTACATGATGGACCTTTATGATATGGGCTGTTAACTTTCTAATTAAATATGTATTTTTTAAAATGACACAAATATAAGTAATGTTGAAGAGGACTATTCCTACATCCATTGTTTGCACAATATTACAGGTGTACATCACGTCCCTTAATCAACATTGGATTATTATATTTACTTGTATGCTTTTATTTAAAAGCCAAGAACACTGAAGTCTAACCTTCGCACTGCAGCTGTTGTCAAAGTTCAACCCACATTATGCACTTCCAACATTGCAGCATTTGAGTCATGATGTGAGTTGGATTTGTCTAAGCTATGGAGTGACAAGGTTGACCATCAGTATCCTATAGCATAAGTAGACTTTTGTGTTAGCATTTGTGTTCGACATGTGCATATCTGCAATAATATGTCACAATTATTTTGTTACAGATTTGTGACAAAGACTAATCATTTTATGGTTTTAAAGCTGACGTTTCACTTGTTTACAGCTTAGATATCAGGGTGTAGCCTCATATCTATGTGTAGCACTAGCCACTTTGACATGTCATGTTTTTTTCACCATGTGTAGGTAGCTAGCAGTAATTTTTGCCGGACACACAGCTGGGGAACAGCAGGCGTTACTGAACCCCACAAACACATCAGCGATTGTTTTCATCTGTGCATCCAACACTTCTGAGCAGCAACTGGCGGTGTTGAAGCCCAGGGTCAAGGAGGGTTTTGAAATAAAATATTGAGTTATTGCCTTGTTACGTGGCCATTGCAAATGTATGTACTTCAAACAAGATTAAATTAAGTTTTACTAGGACAATAAAATGATGAATTTCAATTCCAAGAATAAAAATAAACACCCTGCAAATATAAACGCATATAAGCACATGGCAACAAGAAATGGAACAACACACCACCCAAAAATTAGTTTACAAAATATAGTGTTGTAAATTTAAGAATAAAAGTCCATTTTTGTATTTAGTAATAATGCGTAAGGAACGCTATGTTAAACCATAACATAGTGAAGACAATGGATTTTGTAATAGTCACTCATCATCATCATTGCAATTTATATGTGACAGTCACACACATTTCAATTATTTCAGTTAAGAAAATTGTTACTTTGGACAGCATGTATGACATGTCCAGCATGGACTCATCAATGTGATGACGCAATAATGTACGATAAAAAATAACCATTTAAAAAAACATTATGCATTGTCACAATTTAAGTGTGTGACTGCAAGTGTAGGTGAAACAAAGGCTACGGATAGCAAAGGTATATTCTATGTCTGTATCAGACAGTGGACAGCCTCTGATGGGTAATGGCAATGTTATACTGTACGTCAATAAAGTCTGCGGCTGCAATCATGCATTTTTGGCTTGTACAGTGTTGAAGAGGGTAAAAGCATGTCTGGTTGCGCAAGGCTTTATCCGTCAACACTACCTTCCTACTGTCACGCATAGGGTAGGGTAGCGTGTGTGTCATGTGTGCATTGCCACGAAGATCGTCGCGGTTGCACATTTTGACTTCTCACAGCTGAGCTGCTGTTTCTTTGTGTTTGGCAGCTAGGGAGTTAATTCTGTCTGTGCTCGGTGCTGGGACTGGGTGCAGTTTCTCCCAGCTGCAATTGATTATTTGTTGATTGGTCTCCTTTAAATTTCTGGTTGTCTGCTTGGGGAGTTGCCAGTGAAACCTTCATGCAGACCACAGATAGGAATGAATCTGTATAGACTTTTGTTGTGAGCTCCTTAGTTGTTCTAAGCTCAACTTGGTTAGAGTTTATTTCCCATACCATTTATGTTCCTTTGGTGTTTGAGTGTGTATGCAAGCGAGTGTTATCCTGTCTGTCTTATATGTCTAATCTGTGTATTTAGCTAAGATCAGCCCATATCCCTTTGGTGGTAGTCAGGATCCTTCTTAGGACTGATTACAGGGTTCAGGGTCTGATAGGAGACAGGGTTAGGTTGGAGACTTGGACCTCTGAACCATTATCAGTACCTCCAAGGTGAGGGATTAGTTAGGACCCCAGTTTAGGGTCAGGTTAGATCCCGGTCCACCTCTTTCCTGTTTCAGCTCATCAAGTCCTCAAGATTAACCCTGAGTTCAGCAGATATCGTGTCAGGTAAATCTATTCTATACTTACATGCTGATGTTGCTATACTAGTTGTTGTATAGAGTGTTGTTCCTGTATTAAATAGTTTACTGACATTGTATACATATCATTAGACAGCATGACAGTGTGTCTATTATATGACTCTATAAAATGTGACCTTACGCAGCGTTATTCTGCCCTAGGGACGCCAAAAATACGACAGCAGTAATCATTTAATGTATAATACTCCACCTATGAGCAACAAAAAAAGCACGTTCCCTCTTTAACAATCTACAAGACAAACAAGCATGATGGTTGACGCTGCCTTTATTGAGGTACAGTATTAGATCGACATTGTCCATGAGTAACTATGCACTGTGATACCTTTTATACCATTATTAATTTATATCTGTTGTGGTTGTTTCACCAGCACTTGCAGGTATAACTACCTATTGTCAGTATGCATGATGCACTTTCTAGATGTAATAATTTATTATTGCACATTATTACCAGGTTTAGATGCTGGCCATTTCATATATGGTGTGTGAAGTTACAGTTGGCATCAGTCTGTGTATTTTATTATGTCTGTCATAAATATAACTCGTGAGGATGATGATGATGATGTTTTTGATTCGTACATCCATTGACTGCATTATCTTACAGGTACAGATAAAGTTCCTTAAAAAGCATTAATTGATAAGTATGAAATGTACTTTTATGCATTAATTTCAAAAGTGAACACTATGTTTTAGTTTTTGTTACCATTTCTAATAGACATATGCAGATATGCGCTGTGATGACAAATTATTATTTGTCCATATTTCTTATAAAAATGTATCATTCTAGGCCTGGAAAACTTCAAACTTTCCTGTTTTAAGCATAACAATCAGGGTGACGGCTCTTCCCTATTTGGAGCATGTTCGACATGGGTTTTTCTGTGCATGTGTAGGGAACAGGAGACTTCTTGCCGGACACACAGCAGGGGAACAGCTGGCGTTACTGAACCCCACTAACACTATAGCTTGTGTATTGGTCTGTGGACACGACACTTCTGAGCAGCAACTGGCAGTGTTGTAGCCCAGGGAGTAGAGTTCAGGTGGTAGAAAGATGAACATAACAGGAGACATGGATAACGTTGCCAACCAGTTATTTAATCGGAAACCGGACAGGCAAATTCAGGCGAGATCCATGCCTTGTTCATTTTCAGAAAAGTAAGCCGGTCTACATTATCGGAGGATAGTCGCATGCGACGGTCTGTTAGTACACCACCTGCAGCACTAAAGACGCGCTCCGATAATACACTGGCAACAGGGCAAGCCAGCACCTCCAATGCATACTGGCTAAGCTCTGGCCATGTATCCAGCTTAGAGACCCAAAACTTGAATGGGGAAGAGCCATCTGGGAGTACACTGAGAGGGAAAGACATGTAGTCTGTCACCATCTTACGGAAACGTTGCCTTCTTCTGACTGGAGCCGTCTCGGATGGTGTAGACATTTGTGGCGCTGCCACAAAACTTCGCCACATTTGGAACATACTGGTCTTGCACTGTGCAAAGGCGCTGCTTGTGCTCCCTCTTGTTGCAGAGCTGTCTCCACTGCCTCGAAGCACAGAGCTGCTTTGTAAAGCAGTAGCAGCAGCAGTGCTCTCGGCTGGAATGGAGAACATTATGGATTGCACCAGTGTGTCTTGGTACTCCCGCATTTTACGCTCCCGGTTCAACGGTGTGATGAGGCTTTGTAAGTTGTCCCGGTAGCGAGGGTCTAGGAGGGTGTACACCCAATAATCAGACGTGGTGAGAATGTGGGCGATGCGGCGGTCGTTTCTCAGGCACTGCAGCATGAAATCAACCATGTGCTGCAGACTCACAACTGGCCAAGAAACGCTGTCCCCTGCAAGAGGCGTCATCTCTGCCTGCTCTGCATCACCCCACCCTCGCTCTACATACTGACTAGAGCATTGTGTACCTCCCTCTGGAGCAATGTCTTCCTCCTCCATTGACTCCTCCTCATCCTCCTCACAAAGTGAGCCCTGCCCAGCCCTTTGTGAGGAACCACGTTGCGCTTACTGTCCAGAAGGTGATGGAATTTGTGACTCGTCATCCTCCACCTCTTCCAAAACTCATCCCTTAGTGCTTGCAGTGTTTTTTGAAGCAGGCAGATAAGGGGGACAGTCAGGCTGACTAGTGCATCATCTGCACTCGCCATCCGCGTTGACTCATCAAACGCACGCAAAACGTGGCAGATGTCCTTCATAGAGGCCCACTCAGTAGTGGTGAAGTGTGAACGGCGCAAATTGCGAGTTGATTGCGCCTGATGCAGCTGATACTCCATTACTGCTGGCTGCTGCTCATACAACCGCTCAAACATATGTAACGTGGAATTCCACCTGGTGGGTACGTCATATATGATGCGATGTTCAGGAAGGCGAAATCTGCGTAGCAGAGCTGCAATGCGCGATCTGGCCATGCTGTAACGTCGCAAGTGAGCGCACTCTAGGCGGACCTTGTGCAGCAGTGCATCAAGATCTGGATAGTCCCTCAAAAAACTCTGCACGACCAAGTTGAGCACATGTGCCAGACATGGTATGTGAGTGAGGTTGCCAAGGCCCAGAGCTGCCACCAGATTTCGGCCATTGTCACACACTACCAAGCCTGGCTGGAGATTCGCTGGCAAAAAACACACATCGCTCTCCTGCTTGATGGCATTCCAGAGCTCCTGCACTGTGTGGCTTTGATTCCCCATGGAAATTAATTTCAGAACGGCCTGTTGACGTTTGGCCACGGCTGTGCTCATATCGGTCGCAACAGTTAAGAATTCACGGGTCCATGTGGAGGTAGACCGTGACGGCTCCTGCAGCGTTGATTCTGAGGAACTGGAGTAGGAGGAGGAGTCAATGTGTACAGACTGGATTCCTGCAATCCTTGGAGTTGGCAGAACACGTACAGCGCCACTCGCAAGATCTGTACCCGGCTCCACAACATTGACCCAATGGACAGTGAGGGAAAGGTATCGTCCCTGGCCATGGGTACTGGTCCACGCATCGGTGGTCAGGTGGACCTTGCTACTGACGGCGTGTAGTAGCGCATGTTTAATTTTTCCCTCAACATGCTTTTGCAGACCAAGGACAGCTTGCCTGCTGAAATAAAATCGGCTGGGCACATTGTATTGTGGGACTGCCAATGCCATTAAGTTACGGAAACTGTCAGTCTCCACCAGCCTGAATGACAGCATTTCAAGGGACAGGAGTTTTGCAATGCCAGCATTCAGAGCCTGTGCTCGTGGATGGTTTGCCGAGTATGGCCGTCTTTTATCCCATGCCTGTGCTACCGATGGCTGTTTTGTGGCCTGGGAGTGTGAGGATGACAGGGAACTTGCAGCTGTGGGTGGAATAACACTGGGTCTCTGGACAACAGTGACAGAGGTTCTTCCATGGCGATCCTGTGAGGAAGCCGAACCAGCTGTGTGTGAGCTGGAGGAAGAGGCTCCAACACGAGCTGAAGATGTAGGTGCTGCTGTAGGTTGGCCTACATCTCCAGTGTGTCTTTGTAACTCAACCATGTGCTTTGTACGCACATGTTTCCACATATTTGTGGTATTGACGTTACTGACACTTTTACCTCTTTTTACTTTTTGATTACACAGCTTGCATTTGACATAGCAAATATCATCTGCAAGTGTGTCAAAAAAGGACCACGCAGTGCAAGTCCTGGGAGTGCCCGTTTTGGCTTTTGGAAGAGAACTGCTCCGAACGGGTGCCAAACTGGAGGCTACAGGCAACCGAGTCTGCAGCCTACCTCTCCCTCCTGTTTGGACCGTTGGGGCAATCTCTTCTTCAGAGCTGCTCCCACCACCTTCCTGCTCCTCACGCCATGTTGGGTCTTGGACCTCATCATCTCCACTACCCTCTTCCAACACCTGCTGCTGTTGGGTGATCTGGCCAGCACCATGCTCAACAGAAACTGGCACCTGAGTCTCATCATCATCAGATGCGTTCTGCGGTGTGCTGACCATCGGCACTGGCTCACCCGCCTCTTCAGATTCAGAGAGACACAGCTGTTGCGCATCACTGCATACTCCCTTTTACTTCACATTCCAGAATGCTGCTTGGCTGGGCCCCTGTTTGCAAGCCAACAGATTCTGAGAACAGAAGCAGAGACTCAGCTGGCTCCTGTACAGAGCTCTCTGACTGCCTGGGCAATTTGACAGGCGGTGAAGAGACAGATGGTTGTTCAACAGTGCTGTGGTCCTGAGAGGAGGTGGAAGCAATTGAAGTCGATGCATTGGCTGCCATCCAACCAACAACGGCTTCAATTTGTTCTTCCCGCAGCAGGGGGGTACGCCGAGCTCCTACAAAAGTGCGCATAAAGGAACGCTCACGGGGAAAACTGGTGGATGCTGTGTCACTGGGGGCGGCAGCAGCCACAGAATCCCCACGTCCTCTCCCTGCTGAAATTCCACGGCCACGACCACGTGCCTTACTCTCTGCCTTCTTCATCTTGGTAGATTGATAAAGAAAGTCAGAAAAGTTATAAGGCCTAAGTGTGGTTATTCCTCAGAGACTGCAGTGAACACTGCAGACAACTGTTCACTAGCTGTGAAAGGCCCCTTTGTGTACTTCTATAGTGTTTGCAACCAATGTATTGTATACGGATGGAAGCGCGTCACACTAATAGATTTGAGTTTTTTGAAATAGAATGAGCAGCACCAATTAGAGAAAAATGTCAAGGATGAGGCAGTGACACACGCTCAGCAGACTACTACCAGCAGTGGTTGAAGAACTAACTGTAGCGTGATCTGCACTCAGAAAATGAAAACCTCACAGACTACAGTGAACACTACACACAACTGTTCACTAGCTGTGAAAGGCTCCTTTGTGTACTTCTATAGTGTTTGCAACCAATGTATTGTATACAGATGGAAGCGCGTCACACTAATAGATTTGAGTTTTTTTAAATAGAATGGAGCAGCACCAATTAGAGAAAAATGTCAAGGATGAGGCAGTGACACACGCTCAGCAGACTACAACCAGCAGTGGTTGAAGAACTAACTGGAGCGTGATCTGCACTCAAAAAATATAAACCTCAGACTACTGTGAACACTGCACAGAACTGTTCACTATCTTTGAAAGGCCCCTTTGTGTACTTCTATAGTGTTTGCAACCAATGTATTGTATACGGATGGAAGCGCGTCACACTAATAGATTTGAGTTATTTGAAATAGAATGGAACAGCACCAATTAGAGAAAAATGTCAAGGATGAGGCAGGGACACACGCTCAGCAGACTACAACTAGCAGTGGTTGAAGAATAACTGGAGCGTGATCTGCACTCAAAAAATGAAAACCTCACAGACTACAGTGAACACTGCACACAACTGTTCAGTAGCTGTGAAAGGCCGCTTTGTGTACTTCTATAGTGTTTGCAACCAATGTATTGGATACGGATGGAAGTGCGTCACACTAATAGATTTGAGTTATTTGAAATAGAATGGAGCAGCACCAATTAGAGAAAAATGTCAAGGATGAGGCAGTGACACACGCTCAGCAGACTACAACCAGCAGTGGTTGAAGAACTAACTGGAGCGTGATCTGCAATCCAAAAATGAAAACCTCAGACTACAGTGAACACTGCACACAACTGTTCACTAGCTGTGAAAGGCCCCTTTGTGTACTTCTATAGTGTTTGCAACCAATGTATTGGATACGGATGGAAGCACGTCACACTAATAGATCACTGTTAATTTCAATTGAATGGAGCAGCACCAATTCCACCAAATAAAAAAAAAAAAGAGTCAGTGAGTGACACGTGCAGATGACTACAAAAAGCGTTGGATGCAGAGCAAACTGCAGCGTCACCTGCACTCACACACACACCTTGCACAGAGCTGTGAAAACAACACTGCAAGGAAAAAGGATGATTTACACAGCGGTTTCTCAAATAGCCTGCCTACAGAACAATTCACAAAAGCGCTATCTGTAACTGTCCCTCAGAGTCAGCAGAGCAGCGTTCTGTCCCTAACTGAATTCACAGCACAGTGACGCTAAAATGGCGGCGGCGCCTTTTATAGTGCATTCTGACATCATTTCAGCATCCAATCACAGCCATGCCATTAGTTAACATGACCGCAGCATTACAGGATGTGCCCACACTTCGTAGGATTCCTCATTGGCTGATTAAAATCACAGTGCCTCTCAAAGAATTATGGGAACTTCCGATTCCGGTATACGATATAGGAAAAATATCGGAACTAAGTATCGGAATTCCGATACAGCGAATATCGGCCGATACCCGATACTTGCGGTATCGGAATGCTCAACACTAGTCAACACTGCAAATATTGACTTGCTGCATTAACTCATTCTAACTGTCAATATAAGCTTTTGTCACTCATATGTTTGCAATTATTATATTTCTGTCTGTGATAAAAACATCTGTCAAACACACATAAAAACCAGAGGGCAGCAGATCATGTGGAAATAATTTGTGTCATTCTCAAAACTTTTGGCCATGACTGTACTTACTAGCTTAGTTTTGAGAGTGCCTGGCTGACACCATTTCATTCATAAACCTAGGGCTTGGTGCCAATGACAGCTGCTGACACCAAGCCCTAATTCGATTATTTTGATGATACTGCATTAGAATGAAAAAGAAGGTATTGAACCAAAAATTACATCACAAAACTTTTTAAAAATATCTGTATTGAGCTCAAAAAAGTTTTCTTTGCTGTGCAAAAACACATACAAAACCGTGGCAAAAACGAGCCCAAGAAAGCAGCAAAACGCTCATTTTACCAGCAGCAGCACCAAAATAAGCAAAAACCTTTCAGAAATTTATGTCATCAAATGCCCAAAGTGCGCACATACCCTAAGACTGGAGTCACACTAGCGATTTTAATATCGGTCCAATTTTGTTCCTTAAAAGTCAGTCGAGTGTAATGCAAGTGTCATGAGTAGTGTTGAGCGATACTTTCCGATATCCAAAAATATCGGATCGGAATGTTATCGCCGATATCACTAAAATATCGGCGATACCCGATACCGATACCGGAAGTCCCATGTAAGTCTATGGGAACAAAATATCGCAACTAAAAAAACCCTTTCTTTTGTTGTAAACACAAAATATACACACATAGAATACATATATATATATATATATATATATATATACATGTCATTGTGACATATATATATACATATATGTATAGTTTATACTCTTCTACATAGTAAAATAGCCTCTGATTCAATTGCCGGGTAAAGCCGGCTTCTGTGAAAAGACAGAAGCACCCGACATGAAATGACACTTGGTGTACATAGGGTTAACCATGTCTTTTCATGTCGTTTGCTATCTGATTTGCACAAACAATTACATCAGTCTATGTGTGCAAAATTTCACACCTGTAGGGGTTAATTAAAGTTGTAAATTCGTTGTAAAAAAAACGGACTTTTCTGCTACGAATTTACACCTTTAATTAACCCCTACAGGTGTGAAATTTTGCACACATAGACTGATGTAATTTGTGCAAATCAGATAGCAAACGACATGGTTAACCATATGTACACCAAGTGTCATTTCATGTCGGGTTCTGCATTTTCACAAAAGCCGGCAATTGAATTAGCGGCTATTATACTATGTAGAAGTGTATGAACTATAAATATAAAATATATATATATATATGTGTCACAAATTCAATGACATGTATATATATATATATATGAGGTGTAAAATTGTTTAAAAAAAATGCGTGGGCTCCCGCCCTATTTTCGCAACCAGACAGACGAAGCCAGCGAATGGGGGCAGATAATAATAGCCCAGAGAGGGACCATTATTTTTGGCCCCCCCTGGCTACTAACATCTGCCCCCAGACACCCCAGAAAAGACAAATCTATAATTAGATTCGCCCTTTCTGGCACTTTGCCCGTCTATTCCCATTGCCCTGTAGCGGTGGCGAATGGGTTAATATGGGGTTAAAGCCACCTTGCATTTGAAAGGTGACCTTAAGCCAGGTTAATAATTGAGAGCTGTCAATTAGACAACTATCAATTATTAATCCTATTGCATGAAATAAAAATAAAACACACACACTTTAATTAAAAATCATTTTAATGAAATAAAGACACATGTTTTTGACCATCTTTTATTTGACTGCAAAAACCATTTCCTGTAATAAAAATAAAATAAAAAAGCAAAATTATTCTTACCTATCCCATGCACAGTCAGGTCCCACGGTGTAATCCTTCAGAAAGGGTTAATGTTTACTGCAGGGACCGCAGCTAATGCTGCAGCCTCACAGTAAACCCCCAAATGAATGAGTGGGAAAGATTAATTGATTGCTTTCCACTTTCACTTCAGGTCAGCCAGGGACACAATCAGTGACGTCAGAGGGAACTGATTAACAAAAATAGGGGTTCCCTTCGAAAAAAAAATGGCGTCGGGTCCCCCCTATTTTTGTTAACCAGCCTGATGAAGCAGACTGCTGAGCAGTGGCGTACCGTGAATGAAGCAGACCAAGCAGCTGCTATGGGGCCTGGACAGGTGAGGGGGCTCTCGACGGTCGGGTAGCTGTGCTGACACAGTACTACCAGGGGGTCGGCGGGGGAGGGGGAGCGCAGCTCTTCTATATACTCACCCCTCCTGGTGCGGTCTCTGCAGCCCCTGCTCTTTCCCACGGTCTCCGACGCCTGTGTTCAGCGGTCAGGTGGTACCGCTCATTACAGTCATGAATACGCACATATTCATGACTTTAATGAGCTGTCCCGCGTGACCGCTGAACACTGGGGCGGAGACCGTGGGAGAAGAGCAGAGGCTGCACAGACCGCGCCGGCGGAAGGGTGAGTATAAGGGATATTTACCTGTCCCGTTCCACCGTTGCTCGCGTCCTCTTGCTGCAATGTTCAGGTCAGAGGGCGCGATGACGTCGTTAGTGCGCGCCGCACCTCTGCCTGATATTCACTGCTGGAGGACCCCGAAGACAGCGGCACTCAGCAGTGGAGAGGGGACAGGTAAATATCTCAGGTGCCGGGGCCCTGAGCGAGCGGTTACATCGGCACCTGGTGTCACCACCTGCTCAGGACACCGGCACCTGTCCCCCAGCGACGAAAGGTGAGTAAGTCTTTTTTTTTTTTTTGGTTGCAGCAGCTGCGGCAGCATAAGGGCCTATACTATGGAGCATCTATGGGGGCACAATCTATGGGGGCATAATACATTTTTTGTTTAATGTGTCCCCTCACTGTGCTGGCACTTTACATTTACAATGGCTCTGGGTTTTTTTTTTTGGGGGGGGCCCATTCAGACTTTTGCTATGGGGCCCCATGATTTCTATGTACGCCCCTGCTGCTGAGGCATGGTATTTAAGGCTGTTAAGGAGCCAATATCCATGGACCTTGCCAGCAGCGTCAGACTGGAGTACCTTGGGCCCACCAGAGAAAAAATATTCTTGGGGCCCACCATCATACTTCCCAACCTTTGAAGAAGGGAAAGAGGGACAAAGGCTGTGGCACGCTGTGCCTGCTGCAGCAAATTTTAGGCCATGCCACGTTGCACCACAGACTGTCCAGGAGTTGGTGGATGCTTTAGTCCAGGTGTGGGAGGAGATCCCTCAGGAGACCATCCGTCGCGCTCATCAGGAGCATGGCCAGAAGTTGTAGTGAGGTCATACAGCATACCTCCCAAATTTTGAAGACAGGAAAAGGGTTAAAGGCTGCGGCGCGCGTAGGGCGTCGCTGCAAATTTTAGGCCACGCTCCAACCACACCCATTTAACAGCTAATCACACCCATATCCTGGCCCCAAGCGTACCCATTTAGCACTGCTGATCACACTGACTGGTAATGAGGGCACAGTGGCTGGTACTGAGGAAAAGAAAGAAAGAGCAGCGAGAGAGAAAGAACAAACAGAGAAAGAAAGAGAGGAAAGAAAGAAAAGAGAGAGAGAAAGAAAGAACAGAGAGCGAGAAAGACTAGAGAGAGAAAGAAAGACTAGAGAGAGAGCCAGAGGCGTAGCTAGGGTTTTGGTTTAGTGGGGGCGAAACTTCTGAGTGGGCCCCTAATCAGAGAACCTCAGCAAATGACCGGCTGTTGCCAAAAATAATCTATATATAAAAAGACCAATATTGATATTACCGCCATATGGTCTGTGGTAAATAATACCAGTCCTACAGAACATATAATAGATTACAGCACAGGTACAGATAATGACTTACCGCTGATGTTCTTTCTAATGGAATTGTTCACTTTTCATTTCTTTTCCATCTGGCCCAGACCGACATGACGACTTCTCCAGCCAGGACTCGACTGCAGAGATTACAACAAAGACACATTTCACTTCTCATATTTTTAGCACTGTCTTGGTCACCAATTGGACTATTCTCAACCTGCACAAACTCCTCATCCTGCTGATACCCCAATACTGAGCCGCTGCTGCCATATGTGTCCCTATTACTGCACCTGATACCCCAATACTGAGCCGCTGCTGCCGTATGTGTCCCTATTACTGCACCTGATACCCCAATACTGAGCCGCTGCTGCCATATGTGTCCCTATTTCTGCACCTGATACCCCAATACTGAGCCGCTGCTGCCGTATGTGTCCCTATTACTGCACCTGATACCCCAATACTGAGCTGCTGCTGCCGTATGTGTCCCTATTACTGCACCTGCTGTGTGGTTCTGTGTGACCTCTAAATTTTAAAGCACCCCTCTAGAATATAGTAATGCCGGGTGCAAGTGCCCTAGAAAACAGTGACCACATTTTGTCCCCTAGACTGTAATAATGCCCTGTGTGCCCCTTTGACAGTCACAGTAACCCGAGTTCCCCTATAACAATAAGTGTCCACTTTACATTTAATAATGTCCCAAGTCTCCCCCTGTACATCTCCCCTATACACAGAATAATGCCCCTCACTGGATATATACTGACCCCTTAATGTCCCCAAACTATTTAATGGGTCCAACACTGTATGATGGCCCCTAGATAGCATCCATACAGCATAATACACCAGATAGTCCTCAATATAGTATAATGCACCCCCATAGGCAGCCTCTATATTATAATAAACCCCCATAGGCAGAGTCTATAATATAATGCACCACCATAGGCAGCCGCTATATTATAATGTACCCCCATAGGCAGCCTCTGTAGTATAATGCATCCCCATAGGGAGTCTCTGTAGTATAATGCACCCCAATATGGAGCCTCTGTAGTATAATGCAGACCCCATATACAGCCTCTGTAGTATAATGCACCCCCCATATACAGCCTCTGTAGTATAATGCACCCCCATTAAAAAAAAAGAAACAATACTCACCTCCCTGTGCTGCTCACTGTTCTCCCTCTCAGCGTCTGACAGGGGCGCCGGCAGGTGATGTCATCGCGCCCGACTGTCAGACGCTGAGAGGGGATTATGGGAGAGAAGGAGCGCTCGCTCCTTCTCTCTCTATGTCGGTCAGCTGTATCGGCTGGATGCTGATACAGCTGACCCTCAGATGACGGGTGGGGGGCCCACTGCTGGCACCGGGCCCCCCCAACGCCTGTTCAGGCCCCATAGCTTCTGGGCGGCAGAGCAGGAAGATCGATTCTCCCTGCTCTGTTGCAGAATGTAACTGTATCGGCGTG
The DNA here is from genome assembly GCA_033576555.1 of Oophaga sylvatica. Classification (NCBI taxonomy): domain Eukaryota; kingdom Metazoa; phylum Chordata; class Amphibia; order Anura; family Dendrobatidae; genus Oophaga; species Oophaga sylvatica. Next base: position 33,309 of record JARQOD010008800.1, read on the forward strand.
CTGTGCACGCCGATACAGTTACTGTAGCGTAGCTCCGGATGGGCCCCCTCAGAGCGCGGGGCACGGGGCCACCGCCCCCTCTGCCACGCGACCTATCCTTTCAAATCAGGGCCCACCACGCAGGAGCTGGGGCCCACCGAGGTTTCTCCGGTGGCTCAGTCCGACCCTGCTTGCCAGCCTGATAATACCAGGCCACAGCAGTCTGCTTATCTTTGCTGGTTAACAAAAATAGGGGATCCCGTCGAAAAAATTTGGCGTGGGGTCCCCCCTATTTTTGTTAACCAGCCAGATGAAGCAGACTGCTGAGGCCTGGTTTTTCAGGCTGGTAAGGAGCCAAGATCCATGGACCTTGCCAGCCTGATAATACCAGGCCACAGCAGTCTGCATATCTTGGCTGGTTAACAAAAATAGGGGATCCCCTCGAAAAAAAATTGGCGTGGGGTCCCCCCTATTTTTGTTAACCAGCCAGATGAAGCAGACTGCTGAGGCCTGGTTTTTCAGGCTGGTAAGGATCCAATATCCATGGACCTTGCCAGCCTGATAATACCAGGCCACAGCAGTCTGCTTAGCTTGGCTGGTTAACAAAAATAGGGGATCCCCTCGAAAAAAAAACGGCTAGGGGTCCCCCTATTTTTGTTAACCAGCCAAGTAAAATGCAGACTGCTGGGCCTGGTATTAAAAGACTGTCAAGACCCATGGATTTTGGCCCTCAACAGCCTGATAATACCAGGCTACAGCAGCCCCACATTTGGCGCATCAAA